>JAVQJD010103405.1:0-44574 GCA_036023655.1 Nannoperca australis | reverse complement strand
TGCTACTGAGATCTATAGGAATACATGGCTCAACAGAGCTGTGACTGTCTGTCAGCCTGGCTACAGTGCTGAACAGAAACCTGGGGTTGTTCTTATTTTCCTCTATTAATGATGAGTAGCAGCTGCTCTGGCATTACAGAGGGCCTTCCTATAGATTTTAAGACTATCTAGCCAGGCTAAGCGTGATTCTTCCAGTTTGGTGGAACGCCATTTCCTTTCAAGTTGTCGCAATGTTTGTTTTAATATGCGAGTTTGTGGGTTGTACCATGGAGCTATCCTCCTCGGCTTTATCATCATAAAAAGTCGAAAAGTTAAACATGATTTATGTAGTATGTAGATAATCATGGTGTGACTCCTTCAGATGTATCTTCTACATGCAGCAATCAGGGAACAAGTTGAAACTGGCTCGAGGCATTTGAGGTTCAGATTGTACTGTATGGAAGAGGGTGCAGCAGCAGAGGGAAAACCATAAAAACATCGCACGACATTTTTGACCAGTGGCATGTGTTTGTGTGTTGAGAGAGTCTGCACATGCTCCACAGCTGAGTTTTGGTCACCATAGCCTTTATTTTCTGCATGAACATCTCAGCACCGCTTCACAGTTCATCATCCTTTGTGAATGCAGAGAATGTATAGATGAGCAGAAAGAGGGATGCAGAGGGGGAGGAGAAAAGAGAAAGGGAGAGTGAAGGTAAAAGATAGCAAGGTATAGTGAGAACTAGAGAGCAGGAATAAAGGCCTCTTGGGTCTCAATTAGCCGAGTGGAAGCATCGCAGCAGCTTGCGGTTGCAGGAGGGTTACCAGCTCCACGGTCATCTCTGCATCCTATTAGCCTCTCAGAAACAACATGTGCAGTGTTCAGAGATTTCTGCTTTCACTGTGGTGAACCGCTGCCGCCAGTCGCCTGCTGGCACAGGCAGAAAGTGAGGGAGGGAAGTGTAGTGTTTTTCAGTTTTTTATTTTTTTCAGGGGACCACATCCGCATGTTGGTGGCACCACGCCTTTCTCTCTCTCTCTCCCTCTCTCTCTCTCTCTCTCGCTGTCTTGATGTCCTGATCCCAAACATATGTACATGTTGGCGCTGTGTTCTATCAGCGGTGACGTCTTCAGTTCCTGAGGCTGCGGAGGACAGTGTACAATTACAACCATCCCTCTGCCTTTCTCACCCAGTTCCATCTGCACAAGCCTTTTGTTTGGTGCGATATGTTTTCCAACAAGCTATACAATTTATATTGTGTGTACGATACAGCAGGAACAGCTTTCTAATATTGATGTTACTAGATGCAGTTCCTTCTTCTGGCTCCCCTCCCCCTCTTAACTGAAGTTAATTTAGTGGGTGAACACTGTACGTGATCATAGTTTGTAGCCTGTAAAACAGAGAACTGGTTGCTGCAGTGCAACAGCTACTGCTAGCAACATTCGATTGGCTTTCTTAATCAGTCCTGAACAAACACGGGCTGATTAAGGGTTCAGTATGCTTGAAACAAACAAGTTTGCACGTGTCGTCTCACAACCTCCAAAGTCAGAAGTGTTGCTGTTCCAAATGGCTCACACATTCAAAAGAAGACGAAGAAGCCTCCTCGTGGCTGCATCTCCTTCATCTCTCACCAGGCTGCTCTTTTCCTCTGTGTTTGCAGCGTACGTGTGGTTCGCCTGTAACTTTGACTTCTCGTCATTCTGCGGCTGGACCAGAGAGACCGGGACGGGGGCTGAGTGGCTCATCCAGACCAACGGGGCTCCTGCAGTCCACAGAGGGCCGACCCTCGACCACACAGGTAAGTGATGAGTCCTCACCTTTTTTTTTTCATCCAGCACCACTCGACAGATGCTTTGGGAGAGCACTGTGTGGCTCTCCATGTTACTACGCAGCTGTCGAAAGCCTGTCTGAACCTCTTTTGGTAGAAGTTGGAATATTTGTACCTACTGCACGCTTTAAATAACATGCTACAGTCTGTGCTGCTGGGAATTCTGCCTCTTTATTTAAACATGTGGAAAAGATGCCTACGATGTAATATGAAATTCCCGTTGGACACTTGACCTTATTCCTGCTCTGAAGAGCAAAGAGTTTGTGAACATGGAGAAGTGCCACAAAGTTGTGGTGTTGTGCTCAGCCTGAGGCCGACCATTTGGATTGTGAGACAGACCAGATAATCCCATAAGTGGCTCCATTTTAACGGGAACCTCTCCAGGCATAAACACTAAGGATATACAGGTGACATTAATTCAGACTGGGGCTGGTTACCACTGTAAATCATGGTTTTCCAGTACAAACTGAGACAAGATTAGAATCACGGACGTCCTCAGATAATAAAAAAATAGTTCCAAGAACAGTGTTTTGTGGAGGTTTGGATGATTAAGGACAATAACTACAACAGCAGCTTGTATTTCATTTATTTGAAATCCTCAGTGTCCTGGTCAAGAAAGGACAAGATGCTGGTCAGTCTCTAACAAAGAGTTAGAGACAAACAGCAGAAGACAGATGACACAAAGTATCATAAACTCACGTTTGAAATGTTTGTTATCAGTAGAACATAGTTCGAGTTTGGCTCCCAGGCTGCGACCTCATCACTCACCGCAGATATCTTTACATAGAGAAACTGGAAAGTGATGAGCAAATATCTTAGACCACCTGCAGGTGGAGAGAGGGACAGATGGGAGCTTATATAGACCGCCAAACTGGGAGGGTGTGTTTGGTAGAACTAGCTTGCAGGCGTCATACATAAATAAAATGTTAAAAACAATCTTTTAAACAATCTACATGGAATCGTAAAACACCCAGGAGCTATCTAAATCCTTAAAAATGAATAAATCCAAACACATCACGATTCTAAAACACCACAAAACATCAACAGCAGTGAAAAGAAATGCAAAGAACCAGAACTCTGTTCACAACTGTGTATGAACATAATGTAAAGTCAGCACTGCTGAGTAGAACACATTCAGAACTTGCAGATGCTTTGAGCCTTAAAACACGTTGAAAGTGAATGGATGGCCTTGAAAATCTTGACTTTTTAAATAATCCAGCACTCAGATTTATCAGTCTGCCTCCGTCCTTCTCTCCATTCAAACCTCCAGTGATGGATGTTTTTTGTGGAGACAGCAGCAGCTCTAAAATGAATGGTTTCACCTTGATTTCTTGACTTAACCAGATCACGTGTAAAAAATGAGCCCTTTGTGATGTGAAGTCATATCTTCTCCTGAAGCACGCTGATATTGAGTCCTTGTCAAAAACCCTGCAAAGTCCTTGAATGTGATGTCTTTGGGCGTGTGTGAAGCCTGATGCTGAACAATTACACAGATATTATGAAGCATGTACTTCATGAAAAGACCATAACAGATAGATATTTACACTAAGCAATCTATCAAATGCAATAAAGTAAATGCATAATGAAGCCTTGAGTTTTGGCACAATAGAGCTTGATTGCCTTGATAATACCTGTTTTTACACATAATGTACAGAAAACAGCATTATTGGCTCTATTCTTCCATTCTTTAAGGTCTTATTTTGAAATGATGGTTTATAAAAGAGACAAAATATCTGCAGTAATGTGTCTCCACGCTGTCAGGAGGCCTTGAACGCAGGCTACGGCACCTTCTTACCTTGTCTCTTGCTGCCCCCTGCAGGCGGACCGGGGAACTTCATCTATATGCAGCTGAGTGACGCCGACGCACCAAGTAAGACCGGAGATGATGATGATGAAGAGGAGAAGGTGGCGAGGTTGGTCAGCCTGCCCATCACGGCAACGGACGCCGACCTGTGCATGTCCTTCTGGTATCACATGTTCGGTGAGCACGCGGGGGCGCTTCACATCAAGCAGAGGAAGGATGCGGAGGGGGGGCAGATGCTGTGGACGGTCAGCGGTCACCAGGGCAGCCGCTGGAGGGAGGGCCGGGTCTTACTGCCCCACTCCAGTGTCTCATATCAGGTAAAACAGAGTCCTGGATATATGTCACTTTAAATGTATGAGTGCTTATCATGCAACTGCAACAATAGAGGTTTGAATTGTCCATTTAATAGCATTTATAGATTATTCCTTCTCCATCTCGACAGTTTTTGTCTCAAATCGTGTTGATGTGCTGTTATCAAACCTAAAACCGACATTAAAAACATCTGTAAAGCCTCCACATAAAGCCAAACCAGGAAAACTCTAATAAAAATAGAAAAAAAGCCCTGAGTAGGTCGAGTGACATTACAGTCACCTTGCAGAGAGAAGGTCTTGGCTGGACCTCGGGTGCTCCAGGTTCCTCTCACAGATGACAAACATACAAGTTGCAGCAAAACAGGAAACTGCCTCTGGCACAATGCATGCTGCTCCAGCCTTGTATAGACAACAGCGTGTATATAATTATATATAACACATGTTATAATGTGATAAATCCCCATGTGTCAGTCCATGTCTGATGCAAGTCAAGCTTGACTTACTTTTTCTTATTAATGTGACCAAAAGCTTGAAGAGGCTACTTTGACATAAACAAGCTGAGCTATGGAGACTGATGGTTCCCAACCTCTTTGGCTGGTAACCCATGAAAAAATGTCTACATGCAATTTTATAAATATTTTAGGGTGCATTTTATAAATGTTTAGAGTTAATGGGAGAGAGATGTGGAATGATGGTGGAGTGATCAGGGTTTCTGAGTAAGTTACATCTTAAAACAGACTTTTTATCCTGATTGTACTTGAGTTTTTCATTTTCTTTGAATGATGTTAAATCACTGGAGCTGCTTTTATCTGTCTTATCAAAAAATGTAATGCTTTTATAATTTGTTGATTTTGATGAAAAAAGTTGATAAAAACATTATTATCACATGCAACAAAGGTTCCTGGCAGGAGTCAAACATGGTCTGCGCTTTTACTTGCACCAGTTTAACCAAGTAGTGTGTTTTGTGTTTTTAGATATATTTCAGCGGTCAGAAGAAGTCAAAGCAAAAGTTAGAGGAAAAATAAACAGAATCCTGTGTATTTTGTTCTTAGCTTCTTAGCTATCAGAGTGACTCTTAGCTGCGTATCTTCAGCTCATGTTTCCGTGACTGACCCATGCTGTTGTTTGTAGGTGGTTGTGGAGGGCGTTGCAGACAGACGCAGTGCAGGTCACATAGCAGTGGACAACATCCAGATCATCGATGGACTCAGTGCAGAGGACTGCAAGGGTGTGTATTCTATTGTTTCTTATTTATTTGTTCTCAGGGCAGGAGATAAATTCCCAAATGAGTCTTTTTGGTTTCACAGTTCATGAAGTTCTTTGTTTTATTTGACTTCTGTTACCTGCTCCTCTTCGTGGGATTCTGTTGGTTCTGCAGTCGCTGTGCTTTAATCTAATTCAGGCTGTTTTGGTTTTTCCCCTCCAGATCCAGAAGCTCCTACGTCTCCGCCAACTGAGATCTTCATCCTCCGTAAGTGCATTTCTGTCATTAAAGTGTCATTGTGTTCATTCTGGTTGCACATACAGTTTTTAGTGGATGCATCAGACACATGTTCCATTGAAAGACATGAAATTGACACCAAAGGAGGAGGGTCTGTGTGTTGGTGGTGCGTTCACAGAAGTTCTGACATCCAAGATTTAAGAATCTGCGGCTGAAAAACAGCATTCGCAAGTTCTAATGAAACCCAGAGGACCAACAGTAAAGGGAAAATAGATGTTGTTATAAAAACGTTTCTGGAAAAGTGGCCTTTATGATGCAGAACATATAAAAGCACCAGTGTGGTTCCTTAAGCCTGTAATCACAAACATAACTTGCCTCCCTCTCTTGCAGCGATGGACTCCCTCTCGCAGGAGACCAGCGAGCTCGGCGGCCCGGGCAACATGCTGAAGACCCTGGACCCCATCCTCATCACCATCATCGCCATGTCCGCGCTGGGCGTCTTCCTGGGCGCCATCTGCGGCGTGGTCCTGTACTGCGCCTGCTCGCAGGGCAGCATGACGGACAGGAACTTATCTGCCCTGGAAAACTATAACTTTGAGCTGGTGGACGGCGTGAAGCTAAAGAAGGACAAGATGAACGGACAGACTAACTATTCAGAGGCGTGAGGGGGAAACAGAGCCGGAGCTGTGATTGCTCTGCGCGGACACATGATGCAGCCAATCAAGTGGGAGGAACGCAGGGCTGAAGCCACCAATGGGACGGCAGGGTGGGCTGAAAGTGAGCCAATGTAATTTTCTTTCTCAGGAGCGGCAGTGGAAGGGACGGACCTGTAGGGGGCACTGTGTATAAAGAATCTGTACAGCAAAAAAAAAAAAAGAAAACTAAGGATTCTATTTGTTTTTTGGCGTGCTTTGTTGATTTCATGTAATCACATGCTGGTGTTGAGACCAATTCAGATGAAAGTAACGTTGGTGTACTTTTATGGAACGATAAGATTAGATTTTTTTGTTTATTTGTTTTTCTTGTTTTTCAGATGTCATAGTTTCACAGAAAGATTGAAGTGTGTGAAAATCGCTGTTCTGATATCTGGCTCTTAAGCTGGCCAAATGTCCCTCTGTGTGTGTGTGTGTGTGTGTGTGTGTGTGTGTGTGTCTCACATTCATATACATCTGCATTTAAGGTGTGTATGTGTGTAGCTGTAGGCAAGGATGTGTGCATTACACTCCATGTTTATCTGTGTACATGAAGTGCAAAAGTGCAAGTATCTTTCTTTCTCTGTGTGTGTGTGTGTGTGTGTGTGTGTGTGTGTGTGTGTGTGTGTGTGTGTGTGTGTAAAAGTGGGTACCACCGTGACCTGTGTTTAGTTCCGACAGTGCCTTTTTTTCTTTTTTGTTAATTTTTCTGTTGCCTTGTTTTCTGCTGGTTGTTTTCTCATCGGCTGGCGCTCCGTCCAGGGTTCCTACACAGACGTGTGGAAAAAGTAATTTTGTGCAACTTTATACAACTAAAAGTCTTTAGTGTTGTAGCGCGCTGTCAAATATCACGTGTTGGTATAGATCTGAAGATCTTCTGACAGTCATACTGACACCAATTCAAATGTTAACATCTGAGTGAAAAGTTAACATTTAGGTTTTGGAAAGCTTCGGAAGAAATGTGTAGGAGCCCTGAATGCCTCGTTTCCATGGCACATGACACATCCAACATATTGTACATAGGTTTTAATATATTTGAGCGCCCTTTTCTATAGAAAAAAAGACACGAGTGCCGCAGTATCCTTTCTGTGTTGGAATCAAACTCGCCCTAATCTCCCAAATTCAAAAGAAATGTACAGAAACTATTAATTTGAAGAAAACCGTCTGTTTGTGTTTCTTTATGATGATCTGGTTGCCATTTGGTGCATTTTGTCGTTGTTTGGTTTCTGTTTGTGGTCTGGGAACGGGAAGGCTTTGAGATGGTGGAGAAATGCCTCATGGGAAGTGATGTTTATGTAGCCTACAGGGTAAAACGGACAACCTCAGTACCATAAAGATGATGACAGCACGTCAAGAATGGATCATCTGGACCAAATTATTTTATATTACTGGTAACGGTAAAGTTTCTCGCTGGCAGCACATGAAATGACCTTTAACCAGAAATGTGTCCAGCAGTCTGGGAGCCATCAGAAAGACTCCACGTGTCTCTCTTTGGGTCCATCAGCATCTTTTGTTGAGCTGACAGGATGTGGAGCCTCTGAACGCTGACTGAAAGAGTTATCGTTGACAATGCTGTACTCTCTTCCTGTGTTGACTCTCAGGGGAGAAATCTTTGAAGAGTCTTTTTAATGGAGCAAAAATTATGTTTAATAAGCCCCAACAGTTGGTCATGCTGTCCAGTTCTCGCCTCACATGTGCTCACTTTCTCTTGAGCTAAAGTGGCCTGGAAATAACACACGAGTCACATTTTCATAACATTAACGAGTTCACTAATCAGAGATGCCGACAGAAATGCCTCGTAAAACAGCATTGCTCATTATTTTCATAGTTTTCATTCTAAATATCTTGGAAATTGGATCTGGTAATTTGCAATGAAAGCACTCTTTCTTTGTTCTTTGCTTTTTTCTGTGGTACTCTGCTGCATTTTATCCCCGTTTTACTCATCACTCTCTATTTGCAGGAGCATTTTCTTAGCTGTCAACATTGAGAAAGGGGCCTTGTCTCCTCTCATCTACAGTGATCAGTGCCCTCCTAACAACTTTAACTGATTTAAAAACCGTGGTATTTTTCAGTGAAGAATTAGTTAAAAACGATGAGCCTTATAAATACTGTACTAATAATACTGCTTTGTTGTGTTTTAGCTTTTGTAGCTAAATGTGTTGTGATACTGGTCACTTGTTCATAGCACTGTATAGGTGAGTTTCACCACTCAACAGAAGTTTGTGATAAAATACAGAATAATTCTTACTGAATGTCCGTTTGTCCTGAGAAAAACTGACACATACTTAGAAAGATTAAAAAGCCATTACACAGTATGATAGTTCGACATATTGCCACTGGCAACTGGGAGAACAATGTTTGTCCCGGTGCGAAAGTTCAATCTGCCCATTTCTAATGTAGCATTGTGTGGCATCATGTGAGCTCAAAATGTCAAGTGAGACTGTTCATCACTCGTCAATGTGGCATCAATCAAGTGTTTCCTGTTAAGATGAGGCTTTAGAGACACTTCAGTTTCTTTTTGTTGGAAACCCACCTCCTCGACTGGTTCAGTTTAAATCAAGTCATTGTCTGGTTTCAGTAAGAGAACATTTCCAATCAAATGAAGGTGCTCTGACTGTTGAGATGTTCATTATTAGCTGGGTTCTTTTGTTTTCTCAGTAAAACATCATCTACACTTGTTTACAGCAAAAGAAAGCTCCTTCCCCCTCTTAAACAAGAAAGGATGCTGCAGCACAAGATGTGAAAACAAATGTTGCACTGATATATTTAAAAAAAATCTGTGTTTATGATGTTGATTTATGAAAAGAGAGATAGAAGGAAGGCGAGGACAGTGTTATTGTTGCTTCTTTTTAATACAGTTTCAGATGACAATGTTATAATTCTGAAAAGTACAATTTACAGAGATGTTTTTCATTCTCGAAAAAGCTTATATGCGTCTCTTTGAAACGTAACAATTTTTATTTACTTGGTATAGTATCACCTTGTGTTTTTGTCACTGATGTATGTGCCATTGTTTTTTTCTTTTGTTTTCTTTGTATGACAAGAAAAAAAAGTTTTATTTTAAATACTGCTTCTGTAATTTTTGCTGTCTCAGATCCAGAAAAAAAAAACAAGAAAGGAAATAAGGAAGTAAAAAAAATAGAAAAGCAGTGAGGCCTTAAGTGACTAAAAGTATTGTTTGTACTTTGACTTTCTGGTCAGCATCCAGACTCATCCGTCTCTGTTGTCTCAGACTCTGATCATTAACTATTACATTCCAAAGAATTGGATCAAATAAATGTTTTAAGTAAAAGCTGCTCTGCTGTTTCTTTCCTACCTCAGAGAGAATCTTCAATTTGCAAAAATGACAAATGTCTACTGGCAAAACATGCATTTGTGTTCTTGATCGATACCACTCTCATATGTGTGCGCTAAAGGTGAAGCTACACCCAAAGTAGCTTAACTTAGCTTAGCGGTTAGCATGAAGACTGAATGCAGGGTGAAACACCTAGCCTGGCTCTGTCCATACATAGTAAATAAAACCCGCCTACTAGTTCCTCTTTCTAGTTCGTTTAAATCTGTAGAAAAACCGAAGTGTAAAAACAGGGTTGTGTGTACTGTTGCCCTTATTGAACGCTACACAGTTAGCTAACAAACATGACGCGCTTTAAGTCAAGATACTTTCAAAAGCTTGATAACAGCTACTAATACAACTTTTTAAGTGGGCATTTTTTATGGCTTCATCCCATACAAGTGTCCCAGTGAGCCAGCATGCACAACGGAAACTGAAGCATCATTAAGTTTATTATTCACACCTGTGTTTTTCCAACTGTCACATGTCAAAAAGCCCTACGGACCTTGTAGTGAGACTGTTTGCTAGCTGCTGTTTCCAAAGTCAAGAATAAAATGTCAGTGTCAGCTGTAAAGCCAGCGTGGACGAGTCGTCCTTAATGTTCTCACAAAAACAGATATTTTAACATTTAAAAATGCATCACAAGTGCACAAACTTCATCTGCGGAGGAAGATACTGTCAAAAACTCCACAAGAGCTACGGTGGACCTTGTGGCGCCAACTGTTTTTGCAAATATTTAAAACTTTTTGTTTTGTTTTGTTTTCCAATATCTTTCTTGAGCTTCTTGTGCCATTTATCCCAGTTACAGTTCATATTTTGAGTCCTCTGTTACGTTTGAGCACTGTGTCACCCTCAAAAATCACGTGGATTTAGTCTGCATTCAGACATTTGAGTATATTATACAGTGTGAACTCACTATACATACGCCGCCTGCTTAGAACGATGTATTATGAAACAGGGACACAGCTGAACAAAAAGAGAAAATGACTAAAATCTACTGACATGTAACAAAACAAAACCTCAAAAACAGCCTTAAAGCTGGATTGGCTTTCAGATAAAGTGCAGTAATTACTCTAAGCTTCCGCGTCATATCCTGCTTTGACCACAGAGCGGCAGCATTGCCTCTTGAAATATTTATGTGTAGCAGCAGTATGTGTCAAGAGACGATATCTAAATGCATCACATTTGTCATAACAGTGTCAGCTCTGTGAATATGCTGTCTGCCTTCGAGCAGCAATGACTTATTGTGCTGTACAAACACCTGCCCAGTGGCATGCCCAAATCATAAATGTACATTTACTTAAGTATGTTTGCTTCCTCCCTTCACCTCTGCTGACCCCTGACTGCACTCTCACAGATACATTGGACATATCTGGGCTTTTTCTCAAGTTGCATCGTCAGTTCTCAGTTTTGACTAACAATATCATCAATAACTCATTCGGCATTGATGCTATCAACTGGGCACTATTCACTGGTTTGTGGTAATTTGATTAATGCTTTTGATTAGTTTGGGAATGTTCACCACCAAAGCACAGTATCAACTGAAATGATGAAGGCCTTAAAGTGGTTCCTGCATGGTGTGGTCTCCTTGTCTTGCAGAGGGCCAGACTCTCCCTGGGTGGATTACCAGAGGTATGTGGCAGGATGATTGTGCGGTGATGTAAAATGTGTAATGGAGAGGGTGACTTCATGTGTCCTTCGGCCAGCTGGCAGCATCAGCTGCTACAGACTCATCACGGTGTACACTGATTATAGAGGCTAAATGTGGGACGCTGACCACATTTAGTTCTTCCACTGCTTCACTCTAAAAGTGGGACACGTCTTTTTCAACATACAGTATATAGTGTGTCTAGTTTGGTGCAACAGAGGTTAACATAAAAATGTATACATTATCAAATAATGTTATTGATTCTAATCAATGCAGCTTTGTGCTTCTCTTTTTTGTTTTCTACCAAATAGCATTAACATTAACAAGTTTTTTAATGCTTTAAAATTTAGTTTTCACATTTTATTGCCCCATAATCAGCTTTAAGGTTGTTAAAATCATCTGTTTCCACACTTTCTTACAGTATGGTACATACTATATTCTGTATCAGCTTGTTCCAGCTCTTCATTGAAAATATACTGCATTTACAACGAGTGACCCATAACCCAAGACTATTATATGGCTGCACCATTTAATTACAATCTTGTACACATTTCCCCAAAATTCTGACATTTTGGCATCTCTAGGCCCGAATACCCGCTAGCCTAAAGGCACCTGATGTAGCTGGTAAAAAGTATTATGTCTGCTGACGCATGTAGGTGACTATAGCAACTATGTCAAAACCAGAAGATGGCTTTGGCAGCTCTAAGGCTCTAGCTGACTTTACAAAGGACTGACAGCTTTCTTGGTTTGCACAGGAAGTGAAGGTGATGGGTAGCACTTGAAAACACAGTGGATAAACGTGTGGTTGCTCATCTCAAATAGTTCCAAAAGCACTGGGTGAGAGAAGTATTCAGATCCTTTACTCACGTAAAAGTAGCAAAAGGTCTGCATTCAAAATGTACATAATTATTATTATTAGCAAAATATACACACAATGTTAAAAGTTAAAGTACATATTATGAGGTGTCTGATGCTGTTATGTTATAACATATTATAATATGGTATCCGTGTAAAATATACATTTGGAAAGTGACTAGTAACAAGTAACAACATATCAGATAAATGTAATGCCATAAAAAGTACAATATTTACCTTTTAAAATATAGTGCAGTATCAGTATAAAGTAGCATAAAATGGACATTACATGCTGGATTAAGCTGCTTTAGGCCCCTGCTGGGCCCCTGTTAATCCCCCTGTTCCTCTTACTTTTTGTACACTGTGTGTAAATTCTGGACATTGTCCCAAAGTAACTGTGTGTTAAAATTCAAGTTTATGAAGTTTATGTTTTATTAATTTAGGAATATGCAGCATATAATGAGCACACGACTGAAACAATAACAGTATTAAAACTAGATTTAGACACACAGAGTCCCAATATTCTATAATAATATTCGAATAAAGCGGAACCGGAAGCACAACTTTTAGATTCGCAAGCAAAACTTTTAGATTCGCAAGCAAAACTTTTAGATTCGCAAGCTAAACTTTTAGATTTGCAAGCAAAATTTTAGGGTTTGAAAGCTAAACTTTTGAGTTTGCAAGCAAAAGTGTGGAAAGTTTCTCTCTCAAACCATTTTTTTACTGCTTTAAAAAGAAACAAAATTCTCTCCATAGGCCCTGGGGAAGTTACCTGCTTTGCCCGCTTGGGCTTACACAAGCAAAGTCAGTGATGGAAGAAGTACTCTGATCTTTTACTTAAGTAAAAGTAGTAACACCGTTACAGTTTGAGAATACTCTCTTGCAAGTAAAAGTCCGGAATTCAAATTATAACTTAAGTAAAAGTATAAAAGTATTAAGGCAAGGCAAGTTTATTTATATAGCAACTTTCATACACAGATGCAATTCAAAGTGCTGTACAGAGACAAAGCAAATCAAAATGTACTTAAAGTACCAAAAGTGAAAGAATAGTACAGAATAGCCCATTTCACAATAATGTGTATAATATAATTGGCTTATAAATTGTGATTTATTACGTGTAAGCATTATTTTCATGTTGCAGCTATCAAAGGTGGGTTTTTCCACTTTATTTACATCGTACAGTCTTGATAATGTCCAGAGATACAACAAATATTTAGTATAATGTTAATTCATTTTTATTTTAAGAAGTAGCTTTATGGGGTAATCATACTTTATTAGTTTATAATTTTTTGTATGAATAATTTGAATATGCAAAGTACTTAAGTGTCGTAATGTAAATGCATCATGTTGTTTTATTTTTGAAGAAAGTCCTGTAAGTTGTTTACTGTTTATTGTGATGATAATCTGCTGTGAGCGTGCGGTTGTACTCGTCGCCACATCCGAGGTGAGGACAGGTTCACCGTGCTCCGGTGTGTTTGTTCCTTCTCCCTCCACGTACCGCGGCTCTTCCGATGTGGGCGGGGTCTAAATAAGAAGAAGAGGTTTGTTGAAGTGGGAGCATAAAAAAAAAAAGCACCAGAGCCGAAGCGGTAACGTGTTCGGGCGAGCCGGGGACTCCTCGCCACTTATCTCATTTTTAAACTAACATTTATGAATAGTATATTAGCAGTGGAATAATTAGTTTTAGTTGCCGTTAACGTGTTGAGATTGAAACGTTACGTTCGTTGGCACGTTGGAGCGGGGCGGTTTATTAGCTAAAACAAAGCGGACCCTAGGAACAGTTTTAAGCTAGTCTTCGCCTCAGCAACCGTTTCAATTTATCTCAAAGAGGACATTTTGGGAGCAAATGTTGCTCTAAATCAACACAAACGGCCAATATAGCACAATTATAAGGTAAGTGTTGTTATTTTAACCTACTTTTTGGTCTAATTTTAACCAGTTTGCTGTGTTTAGGGCGTCCGAAAACACTGCAAACGACAAAAGGGAGAAGCAAGGAATGCCTGTCTCCAGGGGCAAAGTTTGGGTGTGGATTAACGATAACTAGCTAGCGGTTTTGTTACGTTTCTTACACAGTTAGGCTTTTCAACAACGTGGCATGTGATATGTTGGCATATTTCAACCTAGTTCCACCTGAAGTCTGTCCCTCAATACATCTTGATTTGGGTTTTGTACAGAAAGTAGGCCGTTGAACCGCTTTGTATGACCACACCGGGCAGTATGGCTGGTTCGGGCTCGAGAGGATGGTTCAACTATTAACACCATTTAAAATGAAATAATGTCAGATATCATCCTAAAGTCAGTATTTGGTGTTTACAGATATATGTGATATTTGTGGAAACGCACGTGGCTCTGGGCTTTGTATTGATCTATCTGCCTGAAAGTTCTTAGTTTGATTACTGTGGTGTCATTCTGCTGTAATGGTCCTACAGTGGGGTTTTATCATGTTTAGGTCCTGAACGTATACGTTAAGTTATAGTTTTGTATCTGCCTGCTTCCTTTTTGCTAAAGGTTTTGTACAGACATTTTTCTTATAGAATAAAGTCCAGCTTTTAAATTGAAAAGAGAGCTCAACAAGTTACTGTTACAAAATGAGCACTTGACAAGTCTTCTGATGACAAATGCCTTTAAAATTATTAATCAGAATATCTTTTCCTTTCTTTCCTGGCAAGATTGTATTTCAAAGCCATCTGGTATTCTTTAGGAATGCTGTTATAGCACTTGGGCCCATTTGTCCAATGTCTTTAACATTTGTCTTTAACATATGTGTTTGTACGAACTAGGGAGCATGTATGAGTTACTTCAGAAGTTTCATACCTTTGGGCAAAACATACACAAAGAAGAAAAAACAATCCATGTCTCTCTTGTAATCCAAAGTCGCAAACACTTGAGTGAAGGTGTAAAATATCCTGAAACAAACCACAGCTGGTCAAACGGCATTATGGACTGTGTAAACTGTGGTTGAGGATTGAGGAAGACCAAGGCGTCTTACAGCAGGCCAGATTGGTGAACCAGAATCTGGAGTCTTCTTGTTCAGCCTTGTCTCAGCTCTGATTCAGGACTGTTGACTGTACAGTATGTAACTTGGACGAGATTGGTCTTGCCTGCCTCGTTCACTTCCTGGAAAGAAATTGCAGCCTCGGGGGGTGTTTTTTTTTATTCCGTTGTTAATCTCAGGAAGAAACTGGATTTGTTGAACTAGTAATCTGTGCTCACCATATTTTTAGTATCTCAGTTTAGTGAGATGGGAATAAAATGTCTTTGCTTAATTACTAGCTTGGCTTATAGGCGGCATCATAATAACATAGCAACAGCACCGTATCGAGGTGAGAAAAAAAACACGTCTTTGATCTCGTACACATCACATGGATGCACATAATACACACCAGGCCTGCTAATTGTAGACATGAGGACAGACATGTCTGTAAACTAGAGCCGGCTCCCTGTAGACCACTGAGTCACTTCCCATAGTTACATTGTTGTGTTGTTTGAACGCAGTGAGCTGTGCTCGGCTAGAAGCTAGGAGTGTCGGGGTCAGTTTGAAGGGTCATTCAGCATTACTCAACACTGGACTCTTACCCAGACTTGTCAGATATGAGTCACAGATGACGTGAGGCGAAGTATGTGGCAGGGTAGGTTTTAGGATGTATGATGCAGGGACACGAAAAGTGTCAAACCGCTCGAGAAGATGCGACAAGAAACTCAAGAAGGTTAGGACGGATAGACTTCAGGCCATTCTTAGGCTGAATTCACACCAAATCAAACTATGCATCCCATATTTTAGTTGCGTAGTTGTTCCACGACGTAGTATAGGGCTCGTTAAGATAGAATGCGTTATGTCATCTCTCAGGGGAATTGGTAATTCTTTAATTAGTGTAACAATGCATCCTTAGTATCTTATTGATAGTTTTAATTTAAGCACCAGCCGAACATGCATTATTGTAGGAAAAAGACAATAAACCGTTCCAATAGTCCATTCAGCTGTTTCAACTGGATGTCAGATGGTGAAAATGTGACCATCAGATCGAACACATTCCTTTTCTGGTGCTTTGTCTCAAGAAACAGACTTCACCTGTTAACGCTCATCTAGTTTGACAGCCTTTTAAGTTCACTATCGAGCGCCATGGCAGATGTTTGCTTGATTAAGGAGGTATTCCTGTACGCAGGCTGGGTTTCCTTCAAACATGCTGTGTTTGCAGGCAGAAGCGAGAGGTTCTTCCTGATCTTTCATCAGCCTGTTGGGGAGAAAAGTGGTGCCTGGGTGTGGTTTAATTAAGGAAATGGAAGCAGCGCCATGCTGAGTTGTTTGAGGACCTAATGGACTCAGAGTGGACTGTGACTTTCAGCAGCAGGTGGGGGTCGGCAGGCTGACCGTGTGGCAAGCTGAGCCTGGGAGGGGGGGGCAGCCAACTCATTTTGTGGACTACCAGATGACCCACTCAGCGTGAACAATGCAGACTTGTGTTGAACACCACCTCTTACTTTTCCCGTTTCTTCCAGAAGTTCTTGGGACTTCAGTACAGCATTCATAATTCAATTACACCAGGATGCATTGTGGGAGTAATCTGGGACACACAATGGTGTTTTTCTTATATAGATATCAGATTCTTACAACTAGATGTGGAAGTGGTCAGGTTTATATTGCCAGCTGAGATATACGTTACATAGTTTGCACATAGTCAAGTAACAAAGTGCATATAAACAGTGTAAAAGCACAACTATATGAGGTACATATAAACAATTGTCATGGCAAATGTATAGCTCTAATTTTACAAAATTCAATTTTGGATCTACGCTTGTTCCCGGTCATTGAACAGCTAGAAGCCCTTATATGATCTAGAAATATGTATATATAGTTACTAAGGATGTTGAGTAGATTCTGCAGAGTGTTTTGGAGTTTGATGGATGACTTTAGTAGATTGACAAAACATATTATTTTAACAATTGATTACTCGTTCAGGTCATTTTCCAAGTTTAAAAGACAAATATAACTTTTTAATTTGTATAATGTGATGATAAAATGACTGTTGGTTGCATAAAACATAATTTAAAGACGTCATCTTCACAAATGTAAGTACAGATGGACAGAGAAACTAAAATAGATAAGCTCAAATTTACAGACAATAGCAATAGATCAAAATGTGAAACAGTAAATAATCTGCAGATTAATTGATGATAAAAAATAACAATTAGTTGCAGTTTGCAGCCTGAAGTAATAACAAGGGGTCTTTCTCGACAGACTTGTTTGTGTTTCTTTACATGAAAAGATTTGAACAGTGGGGGAACATGCTAACTGTATATAGTGTACACAGTTAGCATGTCAACACAGCATGAGATACAAATATATAGTACACAGAAAACATGTGGCAATAACAAGGACAAACAAAGCCCAATGGGCTTGTGTGCAAGTTCACATTGTTATGCAGGAGTTGGATCAATACGCACTTCTCTTTTCGTGAGCATTCAGTGATGCACAGTGTGGTTAACCTCACATCGCACCAAACAAGGAACCACTGAGAAACCAGCCAGAGTTGTGGTTGCTTTTGCAATTATTCCAGCCGAATTTGTCTGATGCATGCACAAAGAGGAGTTGTGGCTATTTACTCTATTTTTGTACTGTTTTGTTTAGCTAATTTCCTTTTATGCGCACAAACACCATCTTGCATAAAGTTTGCACTGAAGTTTTGAGTACTAAAACGTCAAACATTTTAACCTCCGTTTTAACAACAGAAATTGGTTACCAGACAACCTGAAATAATCAAATGTGTTTTGATTGTCTGTCGTTTCTTTCTACCAGGCAGGGGAAGCTATGCATCTGTAAAACATCAGCAGGAAACACTTTCTGTAGTTGCTCTTGTTTTAAAGGCAATGTCAGAGCTGGGCGTGGGGGAAGGGGCAGAGATGTCATGTTAAATGCTTCAAATAGTTTGTTGTCATAAAAGATTGACAACCTGGCCTGGTTTTCATACAAACAGCTGCTACATAAACTCGGCCATACGGAAGAACGCTATTAGGCCTATTTGTTGAACTGTGGTCATCCACAGTCTCAACATGGACTTTGTTAAAAGTTACTAAACAGTCACAGATGTTCCTTGCTCCACCTTTTAGACAGCACCAGACCTGTCTCTTCAAAATGCCGTATGAGCTGCAGCAGCAGGTCACACAGGGTCAGGAAGGCAGATAATCTGCACAGTTAATCAACATATTTTGTCCTTAATCAGATCATACAACTCTTTCACTTGAATGACACCCACATACAACAAAATATAAGCCCACAGAACACCAGGTAATGAGACTTTTGCCTGGCTGCTCCCAGCTGAGGACATTTATGATTTAGCTGTATTAAATGTAACTGATATTGGAGCTGCCGGTCAAAACTAATCAACTATTTTGATAATTCACAAATTGTTTAAGTTACTTATCAGCCAAGATTTGCCAAGATTATTGGTCTTACATGATAATTAATTAAATATTTTTGGGTGTCGGACAAACAACTGTTTTGTTATGTCTGACCAAATTGAGAAGATAATCTGCAGATTAATAACAAATGATCATTAGATGCAGCCTTAACTGACATACAAACCTAAAAGAGCGAGTAGTGCAGTATTTAAGAAGTTCAGCGAGTGGCCCCATCAAGAAGAAGTCTCCTCCCACAGAAATTGCATAGTGAGTTTTCCAAGTTTAAACCAGTCAAACAGCCGCTGCACCACCTTCAATGAACAGAGGAAGGGGTTAACAAAGAAGTAGTGATGTCTACACAGGCTGAGTCACAGCGCTCATGTTCAACTCCTGTTTTTAATGTGACTGTAGCCGACCCTGACATCAGCTCTGTTTTTAAGTAATAAAAAATAAAAGGTGACATAAGGCAGAGGACTTTCTGTGTAAGGATTTCTTTTACCTTCCTTAGAAACACCTCACCTTAGAAGCACTAGGGGTTCCACTCAGGAAATTAGTTAGCGGAGGTGGTGCGCGCTGACTAATAATGTCTCACTTGCACACATCCCCTCCTGATTGTGACTGATGGACTGATTGTTTTAAATTTCCCAACTTTTTTCTGACATTGCAACGTACAGCTCTGATTGATCACCATAGTGCAAATGTATATATTTATATAAATATGCAACAATTTTTAGCTATGTGTACTTAATAATAAACTGGCAACTAAGTGTATAGATATATATGAGTTAATAATTAGTTGATGTTGTACATTTTCTGAAAATTCAGTTTAGGACCTTTTTGTAAACAAAATAAAAAGATGGTGTCGTGATGGTGTATTTGTTACTGACTCATCAAATGAAGATGATTTTTTGCAACACGGCTGCATGTCCGAGCAAAGAGAGCGTGGCTCTGGTCTCCGAGGCGTACTCTCAGACTGCAAGTTAAATCAAAACGCCTCTGAGTATGCTGGCAGGCAGCGGACCACAACAAGGAGCGCTGCGGAGGATTGACTTCCAGTCAGCTCTTCCCAGCAGCTGTTAGAAAACATTCTTGATAAAACATTTGTCTGGGCCTGTTTTATACTGCTTGTGTTGAAAGTTGGGCTATTGTGATGGTTTGTGTCACTGGGACATGGATGGTCTCTTAGAAGTCCAGAACACACTAATTGTAGAAAGTCAGATGTTAACAGCCTCACCTTGCCCAGCGTTCAGGTTGGTTAAGAGTTTCACTTCAGTATTTGTCATGTTTATTTTAGCCGTTGTCTGTTTGGCAGCGGTGGTTATTTTGACCCAACCATTCATCTGTCCTGCTAATTTTGTTTTCTCTCGTCACAGAAGCTGCAGTAGAGGTTGCTATCGGCAAATTTAGGTCTTAGGATTTAGGAATCTGGACAAATGGGGGATGATCTTGTAGCTTGAGCAGGTTGATGATGACAATCTTCGTATAAAATGTCAGAAAATAGTGAATTCTCATCATCATTTCCTAGTGCCTTTTCATATTTACTTTATATTACACGTTTTATCCAAACATCAGCTGTGCTTTGTGACTAGAGCTGACAGTATGGCTATTTATAAGCAGAATTGTGCCTACTGCAGCCATAACCTGTTGCATCTATAGAAAGGAAGGATCATGTAAGCTCTTACTCAGCAAGACCCTGCTTTGTGTTATTACAGTCCCACACGTCCATATTTGAGAAATTCCAGTCAACAACTCTGTCTCAGTTACTGTACTTGTATTGAAAAGTGAGCGGAGCAGCTCTGGCTGCCATTAACAGAGGCAGAGTTGGACATGAAACATTTTGACGCTCACATTCAACATCACAAACACAAAGTCTTCTTCAGCCTGACCATACAAAGTCATGATTCGACACAGTGTGCTCCTGTTACTCTAAATATTAGGCTCTCAGGTCTGTCATCACGACTACTCATAGGCCATAGTTTCTGCTTGACGACAGAGAGAGAGAGAGAGGGGTGTTCAACAAGGAGGGTGAGCAGAGTAAGACTTTGTGAAAGAAAAGTAAGCAAGACCTTGTGAGTTTCTAAACATCTTGTCATGTCAGTGTGTTTGTAACATGTCATCTTTCACTTTGGTCATCCGCTTTGATTTGAAAGGCATGGTCTCCAGGATTTACCCTGACTGCAAGAAAGTGAGTTACACTGCCTCGCATGTGTAGTCCACTGATTTTCTCAACTGATATGTGGGACAGATAAAGTACAGTAGCAGCGGGCGGGTGCCTCCCAGTTTGGATTAGAAACAGAACAATAATGAGATACAGCTGGTAGGAGTTAGAAAGCAGACGATGACTTTCCACTTCAGCCCATTGCAAAAGATCTCACGTTGAAGGAGGTGTGGTTGACTGTCCAACCCAGACAGCCTTCTCCTTGTAGAGTTCATTCAGGAGCTCTCCATCCAGTGCTTGAAAGGGTCTATTGATTAAAGACACCTACACTATGTGGTAAACACAGACTTATTAACTGAATCTAACTGACTCAGACACTTTTTTGACCTCTTTCAATCTGCCACATACCCGTCGGCCTTCTTTAATCATGTCTCACAGTTATAAGAAGCAGTTTTACCACAGTCTGTCACGGATTTGCCGGTAGTTGCTATAAGTTCTTATCAGCTGTGACGCTCGACCATACAATAATTCAGCTGGCCTAGAAGATTTGAAGCTGAAAGAGGAAATGCGAGACTCTTCATGAAAACCATTATCTCTTGTGGGCATTGGAGACCTCGATCTCCCAATCTGTCAACTCTCTGCAATTTGCAGCCTTGTGCAGGACGAGCCCCAGAGCGGTACACAAAGCTGGTTTTCAGGAATGTTGGGGAGGAGCCCTAATAGTGTAGAAAGAGTTGGTGTCTTGCTTGGTAAGGTTGCGTGTTGAACGCAACAACACAAGTTCTTCTTTGTGTCGGGTTTTAGTTAGCAAGGCTATTGATCAACAGAAAATAACTTCCATCTGTTGCCCCAGGCCCGAAGTTAAAAGGTGCCTTAAAAACAAAAAATCACATTGTGCTCAGCTGTTTCTGTCCCACAGCAGTATGCTACTGTAAAGAAGTAAAGTATACTACCACTAAAGCACTTCAGGGAAACTTGCATACAAGTTGGTCATTAAGCCTCATTTCACAGGATGTGGTTGTTTTGCAGATGCCTCTACTCTCTGACCCACAGCCCTGCAAGCATATTACATTTTCTCACTGAGCAAATCCTGAAGAATGTACAGCCGCCGGTTTTTACC
Organism: Nannoperca australis; assembly: GCA_036023655.1. Lineage (NCBI taxonomy): Eukaryota > Metazoa > Chordata > Actinopteri > Centrarchiformes > Percichthyidae > Nannoperca > Nannoperca australis. Next base: position 23,013 of record JAVQJD010103405.1, on the reverse strand, counting down.
TCTACTTCACTCTGCAATATTCTTTTCTTGTGAAGTGTAAAAATAAATGCCACTTTTATCCATTGACACTTGTAGAATGTGTGACATGGCTCAATAATATCCTACAGGGAAAGACTATTTTGAGACACAGCTGTTGATTTAGCTACCATCAACACTGCCTGGTTTCCTATGTATGTCTTACTGGGGCAAACACACAGAAAGTTGGTCTGAGTCTGAGGACTTGGCAGACAGTCAAGGAAGTGTGTCACTGGAGTTGTGGAGAATGGCAGGGATTCAGGAGGAGGCATGAAAAAGCCTGACCAAATATGGGATTGAGCGCGCACACACAGACACACACACGAACACACTTGCCTCTTTTCTGCCATGCAGTTGAGTTTAGTTTTTTTCTGCACAAACATGTTGACTCACCACGAGGCTATTTCCAAGTTGCTGACAAACTAATCATTTTTAGCCACTTTGTAGATAACATTTTTGTTTAACTTTGGTTTCGGTGTTGTGGCCAGTTGGTTGATGCGTAGCAGATCAGCTCAGTGTGGTAGAGAGGCATCATGGCACTGCTTAATGAACCACAATTATTCCTCTTCAGTTTGAATTCTGTGGCAGCTTGAAATGTCGGTATTATAAGTATTAAAGCTTCTCCTGCTGCTCTGTTACAGTCATTAAAAGTCTGCTGTTAGACTCATTATGAGTCACTCTGGATACGACTAAACACCTCAAGTGTAAATGTGACTATTCTCTCCTTTACAGAGAAAACCAGAGGAGACATAATAAATATAATAAACGTAGTATGTCTCCTCAGGCTTCTCTCTTCTTTTCCTTTGTCTATCTTTCTTGTCTGGTCTTATCTGAACTGCACTGTAGAGATAAATACCTTTTTACGTAGGCCTGTAACAGCATGAAAGCTTCCAATCTGCAGTCAGAAAGCATGCATGCAGAACGCTGGTTCGTGGAAGTGCTGATGAACTGGCAGCTGAGTGTGGGCAAATCATTCCTCCATATTTGGAATAGACAAAATAAGAATCGCTCCTCCCCAGTGCTGCCTAACGGCAACTGAGGTATTTCACCTCGACGTAAGGATAGTCTTCACAACCCACCGCATGATGATAGGTGTTAGGAAGTGTACTGTTCTTCTCTGTGCACACATAGCAGCTGCCAGGTCACACTTATCAGATATACATGTCAATATGGTTTTCTTCAACTTTCTTTTAATGATCTGTGTCACATCCACAACAAAATACTTGACTTACACACTCCACACACCCTTTTTTAACTGTCACTGACGAAGTGACGAGGAAGTCTGATTGATTGTAAAATAAAATAAAAAATGTGCCAAGCATTAAATGTAGATCTACAGTATTTCTTTCATGTTAATGTTCCTCCTGATTTCAGAGTCCAACACTGAGTTGTTTCTTTCAATCTTGTTACAGATGGATCTGCAGTTACTTTTAATAGCAACGTTATCAGCGGCCCTTGGTGGCACCTGGGCCCAGCAAGGTAAGAACAAGGACGCATCATAAATGTTTGTTTTATCCTAACTGTTAAATATTAGCTAACCCAAAGCGTAGCATGTCTGTCAGCTGTGTACGCAGACACTGCAGTGCAACACGGTCACTTTAGTATTCATGATTACACTTTATGTAGATTATCAAGGTTTGACTTCAGTTTCTTAAGCAGTTCCATACAGCAGTGCTTTTGTCCTCTTCATCCACACTTTAATGACAGTGTGTGTCCTGCTGGCTAGCTTTTTTTACAAGGTGAAGTCATGACTTGGTGAGCTGCCTAGAGCTTTTCTCAGCATGACTGGGTTCTCTGAACTGGGAAGGGGTTGTGATTTGCGGCCAAAAGCCGAAGCTGGATTGAGTTAGTGAACTAATAGAAATTCTGTTTTGTCGTCTTGGCTAAAAGAAACGTGTGTTGTCTCTTCCAGAGGGAAGCATATGCATCAAGGCAAACGCACAGTCGTGTGGGGAATGCATCCAGGTGGCCGAGACGTGTGGATGGTGCGCAGATGAAGTGAGTTGAATCACTAAAGCCGCCACCAAAGTATTTTATCGTGTGAATGAAAACCTATCAAGATGATCTTAAACTGTGGGTGTGGCGAGTTCGGAGTCTCTGGTTTGTGTGGCAGCGTTGCTTAATGGTTGAATTACACAAAAACGGCTAACAAACACAGCCGGTACTCATCATGTGCAAGAAAAAGTTTTATCAATGTCACCTTTGACAATTCCAAAATGTTAAAGCTCTGCGTACAACAGACTGGATTCATAGTTAGATCGATTTAAACAAGCGGATACAATCCAAAGATAATATTATTTAGGTAACAAGATATAATTTAAAAGATTTTGATTTGAAGTTTGAAATTTGATTTCCCCTAAATTCATTTAGCCATCTTATACAATAATATACAATAGATAAATCTATGGATATACATGTACATAAACTGTACTTACTTCCAGTACATGCACAGACAAATGCAGAGTAGTACTAGAGAGTTGGAAGATTTAAGAGAGTTGCTCTTCTCTGCCTTTTGACCGCATCCAAGTAAACCACAGCTTCTGCATTAATTGTAAACACGAGGACTGCTGCTTCTTGTCTCGCAGTAGGAACTTTGCCTGGATAGTTCTATTTAATTAGATGTTTTCTGTAGGGCAAGTTGCTGTGGCAGCAATATGCTACTGAGTGAACAGACCACAGTACAGAGAAATACTGACTTAAAGGAGCAGGAGGTCTCCTTCACAGCTGGAGTAGATTTATTAATGCTACATAGTGCAGGACTAACAAATGATCAATGTTGCAGAATTGAATGTCATGCTGTGCAACAAATGTTTGAGAAGTATTGTATGGTAAATAAAATGTGTATAATGATGACTTCTAACAACTTAAATGGCGGGAGAGAAACAAGGCTTCGTGATCCAGTGTTATACTGTGAGTTAACTTGACTGTTGATAAGTGAAATATGAAGCAAATGCATCAACCTATCATCTATCACTAATGATTTAGATTAGAAGGGACTCTATATATCACAAGGGAAATTGTTGTGAAGCGGAGTGGAAATTAAAATATCAATAAGGTGCTAGTCCAAAATATATCTCAAAATATAGTACAAAGTCGATCTTGAAATGTTGTTAATCTGAAACCATAGTCATTCCCAAATATAACGTTATTATATTGATATGAGCTGAACCAATGAATTATTTGTCCAAAATGGTGAGATCTGATTGGTCAGCTTAGCCCTGTGAGTCAGCACTTACTGTGGTACAGTTCACCAGCAACTCTCTTGGTGAATAACAAAAACATCTCCGTACAGAGATATCATGTTTGGTTGTTGGCCCTTTTTACCAGATAAGATCAAATATCTGCTGAACTGAAGTACATCTGGTATAATATTGTCATGCACGCAGGACAACAACCTCAAATCATAAAGGAATCACACTGATAAACAACTCTCCAGGTGCAACAAATGCTGAACAGTCGGTGTCTTGCGTTTCTGTGGTTTTAAAACGTTCTAATAAATCTTATCTGATAAGAGAAATATGAACGGCCTCTATGGGTCATGTGGATTTTTGAAAGAATTAGGTCAAAGCACTATTTCTGTTTTGACTGAGTTCATTGTCTATGCCTTGTGGGATATCATGTGCATCCAATCTATATTCTTAACCAGTCATCTGTTTCTCCCTCTCTCCTGCTGCCTAAGAACAAAACAGACAGACAGTTTAAAGGACAATTGATTGATGCCAGAGGCCTCATTGGTTGCAAATGCTCTTTGACTTCATGTCGGAGGCCCTGAAAGTTGAATCACTCCCGTTGACTTTTTCCCCCCCTGTCTTAGTCACATGATGAATAGTGAAAGTTGACTCCCACAGGAATCCTGTGACACTCAGTATCCTGAATAAATGTCTGCCTCAACAGCCAGCTGGAATCAAACCGATGACTCACTGCTCAGGGCATTAGTACCCATGTGCTATGTGCACTAACCGCTCGGTTATCAGGTCACCCCAAGTCTTTTTTACTGAATAACTCTGTAAGCCTGTGAATATCATAAAGGGAGTTTGTATGTAAAGCCCAGTTGTTCCTATTGGTCAGTATGTAATGTGTTACTGTGCTATTTGTCAACATGGTTCTTCATGCTTCTCCCACCAAGACACATTCATGTACATTTACAGGAACTCTTCAGATGTTTTTGCACATAAATCATCTTTTAAATGTCTTTTTTCGTTAGTTGGTGAAGACATTCATGGTGAAAATGTCTTTTGTGATCACACCTGCTTGCACCAACCAGTATCTATTATTATATGGCTGATTTTAGAACACGTTTAATTCTTGTAGCTGTGGTCTGATACTTGTTACAGAGTACAAATGTCATTTTAAATGTTGCTATTTCACAGAACTTCCTCACTGTGGGCGAGGCCAAGTCGGCTCGCTGCGATGATCTGGAGTCCCTAAAAAAGAGGAATTGCGCTGTGACCAAAATCGAGAATCCACGTGGAGGCATCAACATTGACAAGAACAAGCCTGTCACCAACCGCAAGAAGGACGTGTCTGAGAAGCTGAAGCCCGAGCAGATCACCCAGATCCAGCCACAGAAACTCACCCTGACACTCAGATCTGGTAAATATTCAACTTCTGCAGCCAATTGTTGAATGTTTTGCCCCAGAGGAGGAGTCTGATTGAAACTGTGAAGTGGGGAAAAAGTATTTTATTGAGAGTATTAATTTTGGTAGTTAACCAGTCTTTGGTATCACGGCAAATCTGCTCATCTAAGTCATTATTTCTGTGACTGATGATGAAAAGACCTTGTTGTAATAACAAGACTTGTTCAGTAAAAAGATTTAAAATAACGATGACCCTCTCGGTCTGGTGTGGCAGGTTGAAATGTAATGTTTTTGTCTTTTTAAAAAGTGTAATTATTTTTTTTACCTTAAGGTGAGCCCCAGACTTTTGAGCTGAAATTCAAGCGTGCTGAGGACTACCCCATCGACCTGTATTACCTCATGGACCTCTCCTTCTCCATGAAAGACGATTTGGAAAACGTGAAGAACCTTGGCACTGACCTCATGAAGGAGATGCAGGAGATTACCTCAGATTTCAGGATTGGTAAAGATAATGATCAGCCGAAAAGCTGCAGTGTTACAAATATCTGTTTTTCAATCCCGTATTAAATACATTCTCCTGCTTTAGGTTTTGGCTCATTTGTGGAGAAGACAGTCATGCCTTACATCAGCACCACACCGGCCAGGCTCATCAACCCCTGCACGGGGAACCAGAACTGCACCAGCCCCTTCAGCTATAAGAACGTCCTGAAGCTGACAAACGAGGGAGACGAGTTCAATCGGTTGGTCAGTCAGCAGCAGATCTCCGGAAACCTGGACTCTCCAGAGGGGGGCTTCGATGCCATCATGCAGGTGGCGGTCTGTGAGGTAAGAAGGGGCTTAAGAGTTTTCCCTGTGTGCTTTTTAAGTGGCTGCTTGTAGTGTCAGCAATCAGGAAATGTAGACTCTTCGATTGCAGTGTATCTAGACAAGAGTGTCTTGTAAGTGTGTAAAATATTAATGAGCATATCCGCGCTCTCTGTGTCTTCCCAGGAGCAAATCGGCTGGAGGAACGTGACTCGTCTGCTGGTGTTTTCCACCGATGCTGGTTTCCACTTTGCTGGAGATGGTAAACTGGGCGGCATTGTCTTGCCCAACGACGGGAGGTGTCACCTGGAGAACAACATGTACACCATGAGCCACTACTATGTATGTAGTTTGTCATTTATTTAATATGCATAATGTATCCAGGGCTCAGCTTGACCTTGTTTTGGTACTCAGCTTCTTATTGACGTGAAGATTGTCTCTGTCTCTTTCCCCACCCACACTTCTCCACACACACTGGGATTTGAATGGTAGCTGAATTCTTCAATAATGAATAATTGTATGTGTTAATGAATCTTTTGTTAGGACTACCCCTCCATCGCCCATTTGGTGCAGAAACTGAGTGACCACAACATCCAGACCATCTTTGCCGTCACTGAGGAATTCCAGCCTGTTTACAAGGTGAACTTTTGTGTTTTCTGAAAATGTTGACTGTTGAATTCACATCATGTACATCTGTTCTTACCTTCAACCCTTGTCTCTTCCAGGAGTTGAAAAATCTAATTCCTAAATCCGCTGTTGGCACGCTGTCCTCCAACTCCAGCAACGTGATCAAACTCATTATCGACGCTTACAACGTGAGTCGAACTGCACCTGTCCTCACATGACCTCTGACGCTGGCATTAAGAGTGTATGATTTTAATTTGATTACTTTTTGTTATATATACTTTATTTTTTCATAATGTTACAAATGTTTTCACACAACGTGCATTTATCCTGTTGGAAAATTCCCTACGTCTGTTCTTCCTCACTAAATAAAGATTACATTGAAGTCATCTCGGTGACTACTTGTCCCTGGTGCTAAACACTGTGCACACAACATACTTAGCCACGCTAAGCCATCCTCAACATGCATATTAACGAGACCAGGCACTGCAAAGTGTCCTGCCCAGGATCAGCTGGGCTTCGGCTTGTATGCACAGCTTGATTGAAATTTTTTCATTCACAAATGTTCTGCTGTCAGTGTGTGAGTGTTTGATCTCTTTTGTTTTGGACAGTCTTTGTCATCTGAGGTCATTCTGGAAAATGGCAGGCTGCCAGAGGGCGTTTCCATCACCTACAAGTCCATCTGTAAGAACGGTGTGGAGGGAACAGGGGAGAACGGCAGGAAGTGCTCAAACATCTCCATCGGAGACGAGGTAGATACGATGCTCTATATTGCCGTTTGTTTGCATGTGTGAAAATGATACAACCAGAAACGTTTAGGTTCTTCAACATCCCAATTCATGGGGAACCCAAATAGCACAGAGGGAAAAGGATCACAAATGGTGCATGTGTTTGATCCCTGGCAGCAGTGTTGCTTTGTTGCCTGGATGTGTTATTTCTGCAGTGTGAAGCTGGTTAACAACGATGTCCTTCATTGCTTGGTTAGTGTCTCCTATTGGTTGAAGGAATTGTCTTTTTCCAAATTGAGAGACACGAGAAAAAACACACAACTTCAAAACAAACAATAAATGTTAATGTGAGTCGTCTCTGAAAAGTGGAACAATTGCCTTCAAGGCCTCTTCCTTAATAGGATTCATGACCCTGTAAACACTCCTCTGGTTTCCAGGTGTCTTTCAAGATTTCCGTTGAATCCCAGAAGTGTCCATCGCATGGCAAGACTGAGAACATTAAGATTAAACCACTGGGCTTCACTGAGGAGGTGGAGGTGGTTCTGAACTTCATCTGCGACTGTCAATGCGCCACAAAAGGAGAGCCCAACAGTGAGAAGTGTCACGAGGGCAACGGGACCTTTGAGTGTGGAGCCTGCAAGTGAGTATGTACTGCTGTATGTAAGCGCTGCTGAACCGTGAACCATGGAGCCTAAAATATCTGCGGGATTTCAGTTTCCAAACACAACCATAGCTATTTTACTAGAAAAGGGAACTACTTATTAAAGAATACCAGGTGCAGTGATGCACTGAATGAATAGCTGCTATACGGTTCAATAAATTATGTTTTTTGATTCCCACACATTTATTGTACTTTGTCTTATTGAATTATACTCTGCTCATAATGTTCGACTCTGATGACACATTCTGACTGAAATGGTTAACCTTCTATTTGTCTGTGTCAGGTGTAATGAGGGACGTATCGGGCGTCTTTGTGAGTGCAGCAAGGACGAAGTGCGGACAGAGGACCTGGATGCCAACTGCCGCAAAGACAACGGTACGGATATCTGCAGCAACAACGGTGACTGCGTCTGCGGCACCTGCGAATGCAAGAAGCGGGAGAATCCTGCAGAGATCTACAGCGGCAAGTACTGCGAGTGCGACAACTTCAACTGTGACCGCTCCAACAACAAGCTCTGCGGAGGTGAGGAATAGAAAGAAATCCAGTTATTTAAGGGGCTGACACCTGTTTTATTGTAAACTCTGTGATAACTCTTGCCATTGCCTGTGCTTTACCAGGACATGGGCGCTGCGAATGCAGGAAGTGCATCTGTGATGCCAACTACACAGGCAATGCCTGCGACTGCTCCCTGGAGACTGCCACCTGCCTCGCCAAGAACGGGCAGATCTGTAACGGCCGCGGTACTTGTGAATGTGGAATCTGCAAATGCACCAACCCCAAATTCCAGGGTCCAACCTGCGAGATCTGTCCCACCTGCCCCGGCGTCTGCACGGAGCACAAGTGAGTCGGGAGCTTGCAGTTTATGTTCTACAGTTAACAATCTGTAGATACTGTATATATTATATGCCCAGAACATTTAAATTTGATTACTTTATGGCCACCACATTTTTATTCTTGATGTGTGAATTCTTTGAAACAGCCTTAATGTTGGGGCATAAAGTTTACAGAAACGATCATTGCGATTGTTAATAATAATTTAACAGTTGTAGAGACATTATGTTTGGTATCATGTTCCTGAGTATCATCCAGAGGCATGCAGTTCACTTTACAACTAACTTCACTGCTCCTCCCAGTGTGTGCTGGGTCTGTAGTGAATAGAATGCAACATGCAGAGTGAATCTTCCCTCCTTCCATGTGTTCAGAGATTGCGTGCAGTGCCGAGCGTTCGAGGCCGGTGAGAAGAAGGATTCATGTGAGCGCGAGTGCAGCTACTTCCAGCTGATGAAGGTGAAGGATCGCGACAAGCTGCCTCAGCCAACAGACCAGAGCTTCCCACTGACTCACTGCAAAGAGCGAGACGCCAACGACTGCTGGTTCTACTACACCTACGCCATCAGGAACGACACCAAGGAGGTCTTCGTGGTGGAGACGCTGGGTATGACTGGACTGAACATCTAGCATGAATGAATATCAAAGCAAGAGGTGGTGTTGTCTGATACGTTGAGTAAGAAGCTGGTTGGTTGATTGCATAGTTCTTTTTATATATTACACTGGAAGATCTTAATTTAAAGGTATCGTGTGGGGGTTTTGACCACTAAGTGGCACCATTGAGCAGAAGAAACACAAGAAACGCAGCAATGCACCAGCAAGAGGAAGAAGAGGGCGGCTGGCTAATAAATGTAGTTGTAGGTTTCAAAGGCATTTTAAAAATTGTCTTTGCTAATGATTCATGAAGATGGAAATACGTCTCAAGGATCCTCACAAGCCATTTTGGTAACACTAAAGGTAAACGTGCTACAAGACGAGGGTTTGGTTGAGATTCCCCCCTTTAATATATGAATGGCAGTGGTAGTAGTGGTGATCATATAATACGTTTTTTAATGCAATTTAAAACTTATTGGTGGCCCTTTTTGGAGAAGGCCCTGGGGAGAAAAAAAGGGTATAAAATCAAAAGGAAACTTGTACAAGTGAGGGTGCAACTAAATACCAGGAAGGTATAAGAACCTTCCTGGTATTTAGCTGCACCCCCTACTTGTACGATTAATATTTAGTTACTTCAACGCTACATTCTGTGTTAAAGCTGTGACATAATCATTGGTTTGTTCCCCTTCATTTCAAATGTAGTTTTAAGATGTGGTTTCTGTGCATTTTGTCTGTTTCAGAGTGCCCGGCAGGACCTGACATCATCCCCATCGTGGCAGGTGTGGTAGCAGGCATTGTGCTGATCGGCCTCGCCCTGCTGCTCATCTGGAAGCTGCTCATGATCATCCACGACCGCAGAGAGTTCGCCAAGTTCGAGAAGGAGAAGATGAACGCCAAGTGGGACACGGTGAGTCGGTCCCACCAGAGGACCTGGAGCAATAAGTCATTGGGACTTTATCTACGGTGCAGCTTTACTCTTTTCCACTGTTCAAATAATGCTTAGCTGAAGCCGTTGCGGTTACGTCATTTGTATCTGCAACAAGATTAGAATCTGGTCATCTGGGTATCCTTAAAGATGTTAAGATTCTTTTTAGACTTTACAGCTCATAAACTTCAAAACCAAAAGGTGTGGAAACAAGGGAGATTTAGATCAGAGTAAGGAGGAGGAACACTTTCAGACATGATCTGCAGCTCTGTGGCTCTCACTCTGTCCTCACCAGCCTCGGCTCCATGCAGCTTTGTTCAGTCTTTATTAGCTGAGGGAGCGCCCTTCCCCTCAGCTGACGGTGCTGCCTCTCACTGTCCACATGGCACAACTGCACCTCCATAAAAGGCAATGAAGCAGAGAGAGAGGGAGTGCTGCTGGGTGACCACTGATGGAAAAGCTCCACTGCTGCCGGCTGCGTGGAAGGATCAGCAGCTGTGTTCATGGCCTGATGGCAGGAAACAAACAGGAAATGAAAACATTATCTTACTTTAGTTACTTTACCACTTAAGAAGAAGGAAGTTGATAGGTCGCAAAGTTGTTTCTGTGAAAAAGCAACTGGTTTCTTCCTTTTGGGATCTTTCATAATTAACATGCTATAGCAGGATAGACTGTGTTACGAGGGATGTTTGTAGATTTAGTTTATATGGTAAGTCAGTCTTATTTATATTTTATATTAAATATACATTTTCCCACAGAGATACTCTGGGGTTTAGTTTTTTGCTAACAAAACAGGAATGATGAAAATAAAAAATAAAAGTAAGATATACAATAACTCGCATATTACAGGTAACTAGAGATAACGTACTTTTACAGAGGAACCTGTCATTACTGGCATGTTAGAGATGAAAGAAGAAAATAATGTCACGTTGGTGATTAGTTACTGTAAGAGATGTCTTTCTGACCTTTTCTGCTCCGTGCTGAACGTTTTCCTTCAGACGTTCATGTCTGTCCTTCACTCTGATATTTCCTGCTTCTCCTCATCTCTTTCTCTTCTGTTTTTCCCTTTCATCTTCCTCCTTGTCCTTCTCCACCTTAGCAAGGGAACCCCATTTACAAGAGTCCTATTAACCAGTTCCAGAATCCCAGCTATGGGAATAAAGGCGCTGCTCTTTAGGTCAAAGTTCGTATCGCCTGTTGGCCGTGTGTACGTGCATGTACTTTCTGACTTTATGTGACTGCATGTTGTGAGATTAGCATGCTTAGCAACAGGGTACTGGTGCCATATGTTGCTCAGTTAATAATAATGAACTAAAAATAGTAACAAAATCATTTTATTTAGAAGTTATTATTTTTAATTGGACCGTTTTCTCTCATTTAGAAACTCCCTATTATTATACAGTATGTCGCTGTCCAGTGAAAACATGTATCTCTAACTTTGATGATATAAATATATGACTTGTTTTTGATAAAATGAAGGTTTAAATGCTCCTACCTCTTAAACTAAATAAACCATTTAAAAAACAAAAGAACTCAAAGCTGGTGACAAAGACGATGTGACCGCACGCTGGTCGCTGCCTTTGGTTGTTTGCTGTGATGCTGCTGAGCTTTGTGACGCCTCAGAGCTGACAGGTGCTGTGACTTGTTAACCTGCTCACACCTCAAACCTGCCGACTCACTCACTCTTGTTGTTCTTCTCTGTTTCTCAGGGCGAGAATCCAATCTACAAAAGTGCCGTAACAACCGTCGTCAATCCAAAGTACGAGGGCAAATGATGGAGCGTTGCCTTCATTGTGACAACACTGTATGGAAAAGAACACGGGCTGGGGTGAAGGGAGGGGCGGGTTTTCTAATGCTCACTGTTTGTTTGTTGTAGTCACCAAATGATAGCAAAGCATTTTGCCACTATTTCAGTTTGTTTTACTAACTTGTTTATTTCCTATGCATCATCTGAAATGTGTACAGTCTGTATAAATGTGGGCTTGTTTGTTGTTGTTTTTGTTTGTTGTTTTTGCCTCTGCGGGACTTGAGAGAATGTGTTGACCTGCTTGGTAGTTTTTCCCGCCACAGGACCAGCGAGGTAACAGAAAGCCTAGCTGTGCTTTTTTAAACGTTTTTCTAGAACCATCAAGCCATCAGTGTTTTGTTGAAGGTGGAATTGGATGTTGATAACGGGCAACAGATAAAGAGCTCCTATCCAAGTAACCATGTATACGATGTTGATCTATCAGTCAATGCTTCAAACACACAGGTGATCTGAAGAAGGTCTGATTGTGTCGAATCATTTCACTGAATGGACGTCGCTCTGTTTTAAATGTCTCTGGATTGAAACTCTTCAGTCTGCGCCAGCAATGAAATGTACAGTATGTTTTGGTTTCTGTGTTAAGCCATATATGTGTTCACGGAACAGGATTGAAGGCGTTTGTGTGACTTTTTTATTTTTATTTTTTTTATCCATTTGAACAATCAATTGAAACGTGTCTTTATCTAGAAAAATACGTTTTCTTGGGCTGTCTTTTCTAGAGTAAAGGACATCAGTGTACAGTAGTACTGCTGTTGGGCTCCAGGTGTAACTTGCTTAATTTAAAGCCAACTCAGGTCCTTAATTCTTCCCAGCAATGCCAAATACACGCAAACCTGCCTTATCTGCTAACGACATTAGCTTGTTTGGAAATGCCTTGTTTTATTTGTAGGATATGAACTGGGTGGGGTTCCACTTTTTTTATGTCTAATTCCACCCAACTCTTTCGTGGTGCCTCGATCAAACATTTTTTATTGAAAAGAAATGCAGATTATGTCATGTAGTTTTAAAGATCAGTGGTAAGGGAATGAACTCTGGATCTCTAGAAGTTTTGGGGTTTTATAAAGAAAAAAAAAAAGGCTTCGCCTGTCACCATTGTTTTTAAGTGCCTTTTTTTAAATTTCAACACATTCACATTTGCAATTCTGTATTTCTGAAATTATTTATTGAATAAACATTAAAAACAATGTACCCCAATATTGTTAAAATATTTGAGCGATGACTGTTTTGTGGGTTTGTCATTCTACTCGCTGGTGCGTTCACTGTGTCCTCACCAGGAGGCTTGTTGGTAATGTGCTTGAACCTGATAGGGAAATTCTGAGGATCGTTCAACAAAACCCAGGACAAAGGACAAAGCAGGTTATTGATTCATGCATTCCTCGTCCTGACGAATGGAAGCAGTGGAAACTGCACGCTCGTTCAAATGAGTCAACAACATGAATTGTTAGTTTGAATTGTATTTGCCAGAAAGTTTGCTAAATGTTCATGTTTGAAGAGCACGACATATTTGAAGTTGTTGCAGGAGTTGATCTTAAAACAGGAACAATGTTGTAAAACAACAGTTTAGTGGTGTACATACAGCCACCTTTATAACAAACTCGGTAAAAACATTAGTCGTATAAAAGGTTTATTGTGCCCATGTTTTACCCCCATCAACTCTTCATGAACGGAAGTAGCCTGACATGACGCTGAGCAGACAGGGGGACTGTGTAGCAGTGGTTTTATTTCTGCCCAGCGAGGTGACTAAGAAAAAGCATGATGTGCTTAAAAAAAGTTGCACTCGGGTGAAATATGTCATGCACATTTTGAGGCGGACCGTGGATGTGTGGTGCACGCCCATTTTCACCGTTAAACCGACATCGTTTCAAATGGAGAGACCACAGGTAATTGTCAGATAAGTAAAAGAAATTGAGCAGCATAACAAAACTGAAACCTGTGTCAAAAACAACAAACAGCCCGGTGTAAAAGGACGACTTTAGTCCAACATAAAAATCTGCTAAGAGCTAGAGATCCTCGTCGTGACATTTTCAGCCAATCACGTTGCGTTCCATCCCCGTGGAGCGTGACGCCACATGCCCATGGCTCTCCACAGGTGATTGGTGGCCTCGGCTGTCCAATCACAGGCCGTGGTTTACAGCAAAGTTGTTAACCCCCAACAGTAGCACTTTGGTCGCCACCTCTCTAGTTTCAGCCTGCTTTACATCGACAGGAAAACACACTTTTCATCGACCGAAAAACGCCATTTGACGAGGTGGATATAAAGCGGACAGCGGCTCTTCCTGCCGGGACACCGGCTCGTCGTTTGGTTTTTATTCTCATAAACGAGTAGAAGAACTAGCCGCGGCTAACGTTGATGTTAGTTGGCTCCTTCTCTTGCTAGCTGCGTCGTGTTGCCTGGCGTTTTTTTTTTTTTTTTTTAAACTTCTGACTTGCAGAGATGTTGCCCGTTTGTCCGTAAATCCCCGACGTGTCCTGAACGATCGACTTGGTGAGTATTTTCTTGTGATGTTTGTAACTTGAGTCGATGGTCGCCAAAAACAGGCCCACCGTGAATAGTGTTTCTGGCATCAGATGATTTCATACACGCAATCAAATTCCTGGCTGGTCAGCTGGATGCAATTCAGCACCAAAACCACAAGTTTTACATCACCATGACAGCTTTCCAGGCAAGGATGTTGTGATATCGGTCGAATTAGGCAAAGAGAATGATAGTAATTGTATTAAACATAAATCTAGTTCACTGGTTGTTGCATTAATGGCAGAATGAGACTGTCGGAAACCTGATCCAGCTAACAAACAGGGAGAGAAAACCCCAGAAGAAGACGGAGGTGAAGAGTCGACGAGAGCTTCAGACACAATTTTGACCCGATTTCATGTTGGGGGGTTTTTCATCATCTTGGCTGGAAATGAAACATTGTTGGATCATAGGCTTAAGGGTGTGTAGCTAAACAGTGCCAGGCACCTCCTGTGGTCTGTCAGGGAACTGCTTGGCCCTAGTCTGCATGGGTCTGGATGCCTCATGTATCCCCTGCTGTAACCCACAGTAGTCCCCCTCCTCAGACACCCACCTCCCCCTACATGGACTAAAAAAGGTGGGGAAGACTTTTGTAATTATTTGGCCTCCCTTTTAAAGGGTGATGTTTGGAAGACCTTCACCCAGTCAGGGTTAGATCTGCCTCATGGTGACTTGACGTGGTTGGAGCTAATATCAGTTCATTCTTGATAAAAGCCTACTTAGAATATCAGACGGGGAGAGTTTACCACATCACGTGAATCAGAAAAGTTGCTTTACCGGTGTCTGTGTAAACTCTGGGTGTTGTGGGACAAACCCCACCCTCATGGGACATTTGTAGACCAGCACAAAGTATGTGAGGTATGAGAGTTAGTGTTTGTCAGGTTGAGATGGCCTGTTAGTATGTGTACATGTTCTACCAAGTTTCTAAAAGCGTAGATGTCACGGTCACAAGCAATAACTTGGAAGACAAAAATATTTCACCCTGTTTGTCCTTTATGCATAATCATAGGACACCCGGGCCCTGACTGCAGACTCAGAGCATGACTCTCCCAAATCACAGAATATGTATCTACACACAGCTTAATATCAATGTAACTGAAGGGAAAACAAACCTCTATAATGGGAAGAGGCTTTTTCAAAAAGCAGGCATCAAAATTATAGTCCATGCATTATATAGTGCTTCCAATTATACAGAATTTGGCAGACATATTGATTCTTAATGGAGTTTTTAGCACACAGGAACAATGACAATGGGCTCCACCACCAGACAGAACGGGTCAAATGTCTGAAGAAGACATCTCTATATTGCTGCTGCTGTAATGATGTATCACAGGTAAGATTAGGATGAGAAGTCATTTTGAGGAATCAATAAATATGGACAAAAGTATTAATAAATATCAATGTTTAAATGAAAACATCTACTTTTGTATATCCAACAGATCAGTATTCAAAAACAAATTCTTCCCCTGGGGTTTAATTTGCCTCAGCGCTCATGATCACAATGCTGCTTTGCATAAAGGAACTCCTTCCTGATGTAGATGCACATGAGTTTGGTTGATATTCTGTCCACTGTACGACAGGACAGGTTCCTTTTGGAGACAGGTTACCGTTGAATTGTCTGCGGGGCCTCGGCTGTGACTTAAACCTCAGATGCAGAGGTTCAGGTTCAGAGGCGTTCAGGCGCCGCGTTGGGTTGGGTTTGTCAGTACAAACCATGTCTTTTGACCCAGCGGTAACACAACAAGGTAACAAAATGCTAAAGTCAGCCCGCTAACAGTTAGCCTTGCGTCCAACGTTACCCCCGTGGCCACTCTTGGTATTGCAGCGAAAGAGTCCCTCGCATCCCAGACGACACTTTCCTCGTAGAGATGAGACGTCTGTAAAACTGACAGGACATTTTTGATCCTTGGAGGTTTTATAGTTGTAAAACTATGCTCGAGCAAAGAAATTTGATTTTTTCCCAAAAAAATGTGACATCATTACAATGTAATTGTACTAATCAGCATTAAACCCAAAGTACAGCTGAGGCTGATGGTTCTGCAGATATTTGATCATAAACTAAAGTATTGGACCATTTTGACCTGAACATGGCACAGGATGCAAAGTTAAGGCATCACCAACGTTCTTACAACTCATCCTGAGGGGGAACAGAAACTTCTGTACCAATTATTATGGCAATATCTGTCAAGACCTTTCAGTGAAAACCCAAGCTTTGGGGCATCATTAAAATGTGTAACGCCTGACCACAGTGTGGATACAGCTACACCGTTGCTGCATCTAATCATCTTTCCTGTCTGCCTGTTTCATGCTGTTAACATCTTCCAGAACAAGTTTCTTAATTGGCACCAAATGGTGTCGGTGTGCCTCCTCCCCTCATGTTTCACAGCCTCTCACAGAGACAAAAGCTAATGGCTGTTTTGTTTTTTTACATAAAAAGTGGTACTTGCATGATGCAAGATTAAGCAGGAATAGTGAACGTTTGGGTGACAGTGGAGTCTCTGTCTGGAGGTTGCACACTAACTAAATCAGCTTAATGGGGCTTCACTACACAATAATGTGCCTGACCCTCGCGCTTTTTAATGAACGTCAAAAAAAGAAAATAAATCTTAGTTGAGTTTCTAGTGTGTTCCTGTAGATTGTCACCTAATCCAGAGTTTTGTCTAAATGTCCGTGTTGCTCTTGTTGGTCTCTCAGGTCCTCGAGATGCAGTCAGTGGATTTAATGATGGAGAGAGCCCCTCCGATCCCCTGGGTGGACCCTGGCTAAACCCAATGTCATCAACAGGTACGGTGTTTTTAATGATTAACATATTCTGACCTTTTAATGACATTATTTCTTGACACTCTGGACGTCTTCCGCTCTTGTTGTGTGGCATGTTAAGTATGGACCCATCAATATCAATTCCCCAAATCCACGAGGTCATGGTAAAAGCTAATGTCAAAGCCCCCTGGAAGCACCAAGCGGTTACATGAGCGTGGTGCTCTGCTGTAGTCGCCCCACTGAATAACACATGCACTCCTCGAGCTGCACGCTGTTTGGGATACAAATATTCAGTGTGTCTTTGTACTACACACACGTTGGTGTCCTGAAAGTCAGATCTGTTGCCTGTCAGGCCAGAAGAGGGCGACATTGTTCACGTGGTGGACATGTTGGCAGGAAGCCTCTCACCTGGAATAAACCTGTACAGTGGGCTGTTTTACACTCACCAGTGATAGACAGGGTTTAGTGGATCTGAGCAGTTGCTTCAGGCCAGTTAGTAGCAGGGACTGTTCTGTATTTTAGGCGTTGGCCTGTAGTGGATAATGTGGAATTTATAACTCTTGTCGTCCCCCCACTTTTTATTTTATTTTATTTTTTAAGGATTTTGTTCCTTTTTAGTTTTGCACTAAAGCTTCAAAGCAACTTCCATGAAATAAATATATCTTCTGAGTAAAGTGGTCATTAATTAAAACTGGGAATAGTTTTGAATAAAAAATATTAATCTGGGAATTGTTTTTGAGGCATTTTTTTTCCCTGCTAGCATTTTAGGGTACTTATACTGTATTATCTGTTTATATTGAAACCAGGCAAAATCAATTTTAACAATCTATTAGAATATCAATGCGTGACTAAAAAGAAAAGTGGCACAACAAAATAAACGTGGACAGAAAAGTATTAGTTTCTCATGATTTGAAGTAGATATGATGTGTATATGTAATATTCAAATATGAACTGCACAGTCAATAATTCTAAATGATCAACACCAAATATTGATTAAGTAATGCATTTGATCACTGCTGCAAATAAATAAAAAAATAAAACATTTTGTGGCATAACTTTCTTTTTTGTTATACACGTGAATCAATTTTAATATATAATTGGCTTAGTTTAATTTTCATCTGGTGATTGAGTATAAGTTTATTTCCCCCTTAGATATGTTTTGTGTGTTTCATTAATATATAAACGTTTGTTTATTTATTTATTTATTTTTGCAATTTATATTTCGGCCATGTCTAATGTTTGTTTCAATAATTCATGTGTGGAGAGGAGTTTGCAGAAGAAATGCCCCCTTCCCCCCACCCCCGCTACGCGCAAGCGCTCGGGATCGTGTGGGAATGGTCGGTCCGCGAACTGGGGGTTGGACCGCTCCGAGCGAAACAGAGCAAAAGAGTTTTAAATGTCCGCCATGTTGTCCATGGCGCACTGAACCAACGATAGGGAGCGGAGCGTCGGAAAAAAACAGTCCGAGAGAGAGCGACCAAGATCCGGGCCTTCCCCCGGCTCCGTTGGCGACGCCCTACATACAAGCTACAACCACTCGAACGTTAGAATAGCGAATAACCGCACAGAAACATCCATGAAAGCGCCACTCGGTACCGGTGTGAATATTAGGAGATCCGGTAGATTTATATTGCATCTCGAGTTGTGAAAAAATGAGTAAATTGTCGTTTCGGGCACGGGCGCTGGACGCTTCCAAGCCACTACCCGTCTTCCGTTGTGAGGATTTACCCGACCTACACGAATATGCATCCATTAACCGGGCCGTGCCGCAGATGCCTACGGGGATGGAGAAAGAAGAGGAATCGGTATGCTTTAACCCTCCGTTAAATGTGAAAATATATGTTTTGGTATATTTTAAATTTTTAAATGATCACAGGCGTCCCTCCTATTTTTCTCTGCGCAAGCTTTCACAAAATGGCCGCCGATTTTCTCAGAGGAAACACGACGGATTTCTGTTGCAAACGGCTTAAATGTGGGACGTGGACGGATGTTTGGGGAAAGCGGGGACGCATTGTGTTGTTATGGGATAAAATTACCCGGTTTGGTCGGCTTATTTCTACGTGAGGTGATTTTCTGAGTACAAAGGAGTCATGTGACTTGAGCAGTTCCGACATTTTGTCTCGTCTGTCAGGATGGGGGGCCTTGTGTTGGCGTA
Source organism: Nannoperca australis (assembly GCA_036023655.1). Taxonomy (NCBI): domain Eukaryota; kingdom Metazoa; phylum Chordata; class Actinopteri; order Centrarchiformes; family Percichthyidae; genus Nannoperca; species Nannoperca australis. The sequence goes on along the minus strand of JAVQJD010103405.1, from coordinate 4,026 downwards.
ATTGCAAAGGACCAGGGCAAGGGGGAGCTAGTGACTCCAGATACTGTGTGGCATCTGTGCTACTACCAGACAGAAATGTCAACACTGCTGCCATGCATTGAGGAAAAACAAAGTCTGGGGCATCTTGGACAGGATATCATGTTTTCCACGTGTGTGTTTGAAGACATCTTTTTGCTTTTAGTGCAGGTTCTCACAGGTGGCTGTTTGCACTTTGTCATGTCATGAAATTTCCTACATATGATGCATCCTCTTTATGTTGATTTGTATGGAGATTGTGGTTCTCCACTGTATAAATAACGTAGATGTAGAAAGCATTGTTTGAACAGGTTAATCCTGCTTGTGTAGCTGTCTGAGATTCAGGATAGTGTTGACATTTGATTTTCCAGATAAGACCATTTAATCCCACCCACAAACCCAATCCTCCGGTGTTTTGTACATTTTCAAATTAATAACTTATAAAGTTCTACCAGCTATTTTAGCAGAACCATTTTCTGAGCTTTTAGTTGGCAAGAGAAAGTGATATTTTAAGGTGAGTGTGCTCCCTGTTCTTGGTTGTGCTGCCTCCCACAGTGGTGTTGTGGTTATCTGTAGGATGTAGGGGGTTGTTTTTATAAAGTAGATGCACCCTGTGTGTGTTTTACTGTTTTTGCTCATTCTTTTCTTGTCTTTTATTAAACACAGCTCTTATCCTGGGTCCCTAAGCAAGATATTTGCTTCCCCAAGAGTATTGTCTTGTATCTGAACCAGCAGCATCTTGACTGATGCTTTAAATATATGGTAAAGTAAACGTGGAATCTCCCTGCAGGCGTCCGTGGTGCATACTGTCATTAATCACTGGACGTGTGTTGCAGCCCTGCTGTTGTGGAGGCTTGGTGTCAGGGGTTCAGTGTGTCAGATGGCACAGCAGGCTAGCAGACCAGCGGCACGTGGCGCTCGGGAGAAGATCGGGGCGGCAGCGGGGGGGTCGCTCGCTGTCACTTCAAAGTCTGTGCTCTGCTCAGCTGGAGTGCCTGGTTATGTAACAGTCATATTATCATAAGAGGTAGGCCAAGGCCTTATTTTGAGGTTTTATTATGAATTTCTACGTCAGGTGTTGCATGGCAACGTGCTTTGAATCAGTGCTGGTAGCTCATGCTCTTTAATATGACTCTGTCCGCACTTAAGGTTGCTTTGTTGTACTGCAAGTGCATGTATTTTTAGTTTTAATGGAGTTCTTCTCGCACAAACCCACACCGTCGACCTCTCCTGGCATTTCTCAAGATACGCTTAACCCACTGAACTTGCTGCCACCACGCTGACTTACCCACTCATTCACCCTGCACACACTGAGTGGTGTCCCTGTACTGCCTGACTGTCTGTGAACAGCGGGCTTTAAAGAGTGAGCTGTTGAACTTGGACCACAGAGTGACTTTAGGGTTAGGCCTTTTCTGTGTGCTACATTTAGCATTGCTCCTATGAACCATTTAGTGAGCGCAAGGCTACACTTTGCTTTCTCTGTTGCTGCTGGACTTTGTTGCTCAGTCCAGCATGTGGTTTTTGTAATTTACTGTGTCTGTGTGTGTCGCCTGAAGAGCTGTCGTCGCTGAAACTCCCTCGGCACCTGCGGCTTGTTTGTTCGGAGCCAGACACTTTGGTCTTGTGTGTTATGTTTTGGTGAAAGTGGGGTCGGCGTCTGCGGCCCTGGTGCCAGACACAGTTCTTATGTGTGTACACACACACACACACACACACACACACACATCCTGGCAGGCCACACGTTTCACACTGTGTGACCTTGCTGGGTGTGAATGTGTGTCACCTGTCCAAAGTCTACATGCTGTGAAATTGAAAGTTGCCTTTTTCAGCCGTTTCCCCATCTTCCTTTCACTGTTGACAGTTTTTGAATTGACGTGTATGTGGGGCAGCGTGGGAAGTTGATGCCGGCAGGTTTGCCAGCTAGTCAAGCTTCAGCTGGAACAACTTCTGAGGTTTTAGGAATTTTCCAGTCATAGACCCACGGATGAAAAACAATCTACATTCCCTGTTTTGTGATTAAGTGGTTCTGCCGCATTATTATGCAATAATGGGCCTACGCTCAAGTTAGATTAACGTATTCTCCCCTTGTAGACACCACTTTCTTATTTCACCACCATATTGATTTGAGGAATGGAAAGTTTCTCAAGTCGTGGTATCTTACTTTACAATCCACCAGCCACAGACGAAGACGCAGTCTGATGGCTGCTGTTATTTTCCCACCTCACTTACGCTGTGCATGAAACTGCCTTGTACTGTAGCTATGCATCCCTCGACGGCCCTACCCGACCGTCCCCTGTGGTTGTCCATCATGTTAAGTGGCATTTACAGTGTCTGGGACAGTAGCTGTCGGAGGCGAGACTGGTGTAGGTGGAGGCGGCAACGGTTGCCTCAGCAGACTTGACAGTGATCGATGTGGTCATTTTACAGGGCTATTTGTGGACTGCTGTGTGTGTGTGTGTACATGTGAGAAAGCGAGACCTAGAGAAAGTGTGTGTGTGTGTGTGGACACTGGCTAATGCTCTGTATTCTGACTGCTCACCTCCAATGGAAGTCTGTTTTTATTCCCAGGCAAATGGCCTGAGTAGTACATTGCTTCATTAGTTTGGCAGCCGGCGTGTTTTCGCTCAAGGCCGTTTTGAGCTTTCCCTTCTTTGTGGAGAGGCCCGAGGAGGTTGATGCGGAGGCGTGGGCGATGGCTGGGGGAATTAGTCGGTGGGAATCAGAATAGGAACGTGAAGGTTGTGCAAGCCTACATGGCATGCATAGAGCGGGGTCGCAGAAAATGCTACAGATAGGTTAAATGTTTTGAGGGGCTGTGGGGAAGAATTAAACTGGAACGCTTGTCTGCAGCTACCTCTCCAGCCAACTGAGTAGCTGCATCCGCAGAACAGCTCACCAGAGCGCACAGCGCTATAAAATGTAAAATACAATCACTTGCCTTGGGTAAAACAGACGGTAGAAAATCGTTCAAGAAGTCCAAATGGTGTAAATGAACAGTAACAGTGCTCTGGGACACAATCCAATAGATTTTATACATTTAGACTGAATGTTACTGATGACTACAAACACCACGATGGTGTTTGGAAGGTTGCATTATAAAGTTTACTTTTCTGCCTCTTTGGCAGCTAACATCCTTTTATTTTATTTTTTTTTGTTGGCTGTGAAATGATTAGTGACCACCAATTCATTTTGCCAGCCGTGATACACTGTTGTTGTAAATCAATCGGTAAAGACAAATGCTGATTAAACCCTTTCAAAAATGAGACTGTTTCAAACTGTGGACACACCAAACTGTGTAATAAGCATTAACCTTGATTATTTCATGTGCAGGATACAGCTATTGGTATGTCAATGTTGCTGTGCAGTAGTTTGATGGTGAACAGGGTTGGTTCACACACACACACACTCCCCTCGTGTCTCTGACAGCCGCAGGGGAAACAATAAACACACCTCTCCAGAGAGCTGCTGTACGAGGCCGGCAGCACGCTGCCTTGTTGACAGACTGCCTGCCAGTGGCTCACTGCCCAGCTCTCTGGGCCAAAGGCTCGTACTACTATGCCTGACTGGGACGGTTCAGACAAGCAGCCTGCCAGCAAACCAGTTAGTCAGCCATCCAGCCTGTCCGCCTTCCTTCCGGCACATTACCCCTCAGCAGGCTTGGCAGCGGCAGGCTCTCATCACACTTGTGGCGGGTAGATAAGGCCAACTGACGGAGCGCTGGAGACCAAAACAGTGTCAGGTTTTCGTCTGGATTAGTGCTCTTGAGATTGTGATTGGATGGCAGGTTTTTAAACAAAACTGAGATGCAATATTCAAATCTCCATCTGGTAGTGCAGATTTAACAGGAAACATTTTAATGAGCGCTGTGATTGACCGGTGAACTGTCCAGCCTCTCGCAGCCCTCCAAGCATAAGCGAATGTACATGATGGTTGGATGTTTTAATATGCTTCTGTTTCACCCGGCAGTCCAGCTTGTTCTTGGGGGGTTTTTTTTGGGGGGGGGGGGGGGTT
>JAVQJD010103402.1:0-12343 GCA_036023655.1 Nannoperca australis | reverse complement strand
AAATATTTAATTAAATATAGGTATGTTTTTAATGCATAAATACAATTTCATAAATACATTTCATATATAAAAGCACACAAAGTAGTTATTTTACACTGGTGTTGTCCATTGAAAATACTTTTGAGCAGGTTTGCTAAGAAAATGTGATTCCTCACTGCAGCACCACTGCAGCAAGTCATTATATCAAACCATATTAACCAAGAAAACACAAGCATCAACCTCACTCTCAAAGTATTTCCATTATTAGCTCGTAGCTTTTTAGCTAAATCAGTCCTTTGTCACTGTTGCTTCTCATGGAAAATGGCAACCAAGACCAAAAGGGAGAATGTGGGGAAGCATGAATGCAATGGTGGGAAGGCTTTCTCATCATTACATCCCTCCTGAGATTATTCCTGACTCAGCCTGTCTCATGTGATGTCACCACAATGTCACCCACTTCTGTTGAAACTGGTGAGAAAGTCCAAAGAGAAATAGATAATATTTTCTGTAGTAGCTGGTCTGTCCAGGGAAAAGTCTGCCTTATGAGGACCAGGAGTCCACCTGATCTTGAGACTTGAGGATCTTCTCAGTGGATATGCAGTCATAAACCCACAGTTTTTGGCCAGCACAGCTGCCACATGCACTGACTTGGCTGTGTCTTGGAGGAATTCCTTCCACGTGGTGAAACATGGGGGACGGGAAATAAAAAGTCCAGTGCAATGTAACCATTAAAGACATCAGACACATCAGAGGAAGCACTGTGTGGATTACACAGCAGGGATTACATGTTGTGTCCCCAAGGGGAAGTGTCCACTAATAAAACTTGGCTCTTCAGCAGCCTTCATGTTTGTTCCAGAAGAGGTACAGCGCTTGCTTGTCAACAGGAAACAGGCTGATCTGGTGAGGGTTGCCTTTTATGGACTCACTGACAGTAATAGCATGTCCAGGGAACTTGAGGAGGATGATGGTCCTAACCTTCATTTGGGGTGGAGCTGATTGAATGACACACACTCTTGTTCTTTCCATTATGGTGTATTATGTGATGTAGGATTCTACTGCCTGCTATGCTTCCTCTGCAGATATCTTAGACACATAACAATCGTACTTTGGAGCCCCTTTGGAGAATCTTTTGCAGCTGACAAAGGAAGGAGGCCTCTACACATCCAGTATCTCCAGTATGACAAGCCTCTTGCTGAAAGCTATGTTGCCCCAACAGCACAGCCTAGCATGGGAGAAGAAAGAGTGGCTGTCAGGGTCCCCAAAATGGCAGAGCTGGATACCCTCCATCTCTAGTACCCTCTATCTGCCAGTTGTTTAAGTTCAAGGACAAGAGATGATGAAACTGCATGATTGGTCAGAAAGTAACATGCAGACTGATTGGACTGACTAACTAGATAATCCAACCCAATTTGGTGCAGGCCACATGCAGTAAATACCTGAGTCTAATTCAGGCTCACTGAATTGAACTGAGACACTCATTAGTCTCATTAGTCTCCCTTCCACAATGTACATCTGTTTCTGAACAGCTGTAACGTGACACAGTTATTCTATTTGTAAGCTAAACTTAATTCTATGTACAGCTGGACTTTGTAAGTCTGGTGGGTAATGGTGTTTGAGTCAAGTCGGACAACTATCTGGTCAATGATTCTGTCAGTCAAGTCCAAACAACAGCAACAATACTTCATTTGTGAAATGACCGTATGTTATGTCTTTGCTTCTGCTACCAAATGCTTTCTGCGACCACGAAAGCAGATGTAAGATGAAGATGAAAGCATTTTAAAAGAACCTAGTATTCTAGTATTTTAGCACGGGTCCGGTAGAGAGTTGACACTCGTCGTTACAGAATTTAATCTCTAGTAAATGAATCTGGTTAGTGATAATTTCCTTTTCGCTGCTCTGGCGACTCTTACTGGTTGACCAGTCAAGTATCTGCTAAGACCTAGGAACAATCACGGCAACAACAGGCGATTACTCATGTTTGTTGCTCATTAGGACTTTTTCCCAGACTGCAACAATTAACTTGGGGTGTACAATGTTGTTATAACCAAGAGAATCAATGACAATAGCTACACAAAAAACGTACCTAACTAAGCTTCTTGTGGTGACAAGTAGCCGCTCCCATGTTAACTGTTAGACATGGCTGTCTACACCCTCCCAAGACCAACAGTGGTACTTAACAGTAACAACGACTTCAGGGCAAAGAAAATGGCCAGTCCCCAGTGGGAGGAACCGCCCAAAAAAGTCAAATAATAATAAAAGTCAAATGAATAGTAAAGAAAATTGCAATGGAGAAAAACCAAAAAAGGCTACAGTTTTATAGTGCTCCGATGTAAAAGATGGATGATTTGAAAATATATTTATTGTCATATGTATTGTATTTGAAACGTTTTACCTGTTATAATATTGATCTCTTTTAGTTGTTTGAATAAAAGTTTACATGCCATTATTCCTACAATACAGAATGTAATGTAATGTTGTAGTGTTTGTGTTTTGAGTAGCAAACTGGTTAGAGCAAGAAATCTTAGGTATAAAAGATAAATCAAATAAAAGCAGCCTATAGACATCATTATCATAATTTGTACCGATTCATATGATAATTCAACAATGAAATTATACACGTTACTACTGTAACCTCTAATTACTGTACTGTGTAGCACTGGAAGAATGACATCTTAGAAATGAAAAAAAAAATTATTAGAAAATAAATGTTAATCTAAATGATAAATTATTTAACCCCTGCAGGAAAGGTCTCATATTATTTGCCTTTTATCTACATGATAGTCATGAGGTCAGAGATCAGCATCTAGCATTCCTGGGAGCTCATGGCTATTCTTGTGCATCACTGCAACCTGAAGAAAGTTGCTCTAGCACTCCGAGCAGCAGAGGTTACTCTGACAGCAAAATAAAGCATTTGTAATTTCGGAGCACTGCCAGAATTCCACTACCTAAATTCAGAGCATCAGACACACTGTTAGCAGACACTGTGGACAACTGTGCCCAAAAGGTTTCATGCAAAACTGTAAATGAGACAGATTTAAACTAGAGAGATACATTCTCTATGAGTGGAGTTGGTCAATGGCTCCCTCACAAAAGCTACAAAATGAACACTCTCTCCAACATTTAGTTTATTTAAGGCTTGTTCACGTGATTGTGCTTACACCAGGCTTCGTATGATAACATATTTCATTGAACTTTTCAACAGTTTTAATGCACCAGTTAACTGAAACAGCAGAAGCCATCTTCTGCTGGTGTGCCGACAAATTTAATGTGACCCTATAACACCTCTAATAATCTCAGTGGCTCACTGTGATTCAGACCCGCTGCCCAATTTAATTCAAAAGGAAAAATGATTAATATGGCGAGAAATAAATGAAAGAAATGTTGATAAGGTTTCCCCCAATGCATGAGAGGAAACAGAACGCACGTTCAGAGGGCACACAGTAGACAGGTGGTGTTGATATGTGATGTGGAGCTGTGTGGAATGCTGCAGTGAAGAGAACAGAAAGCACATGAATCAAAAAAAAGAATTTTAATGGGTGAAATAAACGTGATGAAAGAAGTGTGCAGTGGGAGGGGTGGGGTTGGTGGGTGTATCTGCGTCATAGCTGGAGCCAATGAAGTCAGAGATGGGGCAGGCTCAAGCAGGAGACGCTGTTACTGCCACTCACAGCACCCGCCTGGGCCTCATGTCCTCGACGTCACAGAGCTGGCACGAATTATCCTTGCCTCAACGTTTGTCACACATACACACGCACGCGCACGTGCGGTAAAATTTAATTTATGTGCATTACACACATATACCACACCATTCTATGACATTTAAATTTGCACCAGCGGACGTTTATTTTTATACCCTTCAGGGTAAAACCACAGTCAAACTTCTTACTCTGAATTCACATTTCTGGGGAAAAAAATTGTGCTAAAAAATACATAATACATAAACCTTATGCACCTTATATAACATCAAGCTGTTCACCATCCAGCTAATGTTTATATATTTAAGTAAATGCAGCATATAGCCTGATAGCTGATGTATGTGCCAATATTGGAACAAATTGAAGTTTTTTGTCAGTATCAAAGGATGCTTTGCTAGTAAAACAAGCGCTCCAGGATTATTTCCCAGTTTCGATTTATGTTATATTATTAAAGCATTAAGTGTATTGCTGAGGACTGGCTCAAAAGTGTACATATACATTAACTGTCAATTAGGAATGTTCCCACAAAATGCACATTTATTTAGTATTAAAATCCTAAAAAACAATTCAGGGCAGTGCTGATAAAATACACAGTCTTATTTATTTCACAACTGCAGAAATAAATTCAGAAAAACATCTATATCTACATAATATCTATATATTTTTTTCTCTGACACACACACACACACACACACACACACACAGAGTTCATGAACTATACACACACACACACACACACACACACACTCATCGCTCACACATGCAAATCCTGGTTATTTAGATTAGCGGGCAGTGTTTCTGTTGGCACTACTTCTGACCTAGATTACCACATCCGTTATTCTAGAGGATGACTACGATGATGAGCATGTGGTCAGAGGTCTGTGGAGGAGAGAGAAAAAAACAAAAAACAAACACAACAAACAGTGCTCATTGGCTTTGCTGACGTCACTCAGCCATGTAAAACGCTTCACTGTGCAATCTTGTAAAACTGCAGGCAAAACAGGAGGTCACATGTGTCTCAGATGTGCACATGAGAGCGGGCACGTGCGATAATGTATTTAAAAAAATACAGATAGCTTCAAATATTGTCCGATGAAAATGTAAAAATATTAATTCTTGTTTCAGCTTATGATTCATAATCTTTTTTTCATCAGGGAAATTTTGCTTTCTGTCGATGTGATGATTTTTTAAATCAATATGTGGGCTAAAACAAGATTCAGACTTTGTTTTTTGTGCTTCTGACACTGTTACAACAGCAAGAGCAGCAGCTGCAGCTCTGCTGGCAGGAATCACATCTTATAGGTGATGACGCAAACAGGAAGACATACGCCATGACCTCATCAGCTCCCCATCAAACCATCACTCTGCTCCCTACCTCACACACACACACACACACAAACACAACGATGAGTTACTACTGACTTTACAAAAGGCAAACACCCTCCCTCAGTATACCATGCTACCACTTTACTTGTTGAACACACGCGTGCTGATCTCTGAGCTAACCATGCCCTGGTCAAACACAAGCTTTTTATCCACCAAACGCGGATCATTACTTACAGTTGGGTGATCTCACACAGCCAGTCAGTGTGTGTTTCTTGCGGTGTGTGAGGTGCTGATGACTGACTGACTCTGCTCCTTGTGCAAGCACGGACACACCTTTAATACAACAAAACAGTTCACCGCATTTACAAAATTAAAAAGTGTATATATTATTTTGTTTGATTTTACCGAAAATGTCAATAATTTTGGCTTTTGTGTCATATGGACAGAGAAGAAGAATTATTATTGTTATATAAAGATTATTTCAACAATATGACTAAAACTGGGTGAGTGTGGAGCAAAGTACAATTACTGTAAATTCTTTAACAAATATGTAATAAGCACAACTTAATAGCATTATGCGCAAACATCGAGTTTCTCTTCTGAAAATAATGTATTATCAAATGTTTCAATTGTATTTATTTATCTTTTATTTTTGACTGATAACGCAGAGTCAATGGAATGTAGCTGACTTTATTGTCCATTTGTATGAGTTCATTTAAATCAATTTTGTCCCTCAGAAAAGAAATGCTTTTTTTTTTTAAAGAGAGAAAGAATGTGGAGAGGCTGGGGGGACAAGCAGTAGCTGGCTGCCTGCAACCCTCATCAGTAGCCAAACAAAGTCAGTATGAATCATAGGTGAAAAATATGGGTGCTGACGTACAGGCCTGTCAATCTCTTTGCACAGCAGACATCAGAACAGGCCAAGACGGCCGAGCAGCCAGACGTCAGGTCTGCCTGCTCACTGATAACACATGGACACAATCCATTCATGAACTATACACACACACACACACACACACACACACACACAGCCTTGTCCCTTACACACACTTTAACTTAAAACTATAGCACCATAATGCTCAAAATTTCAAGAGCTTTTTCTGACTTATTGGTTATTATTATCCAGTTGTTTTATCTGAAATTGTAAGGAGAATACTTCTTTAGCACTCAATTTGAAATTGTGAAATTGCAAATCAGTAACCTCAGTGTAATGTAATAATGACTTCACTTAAACAATAAAATAGATTTCTTTCCCCCTGCCTTCTGCAAGTTTACAAAAACTGTGATATTGAAACCTCTTTTGATATTAGAGGATCATACAAATCTTTTTTTTTTTTGTTACATTTCAGATGTCATCACCAAGTCTGCAAATAATAATATATTTTTAAAGAGATATGTTGATCCAGAGCTACCGGTTGTCTGCTCCAAGTTGCATTTCTCTAATGCTGCTCACTGCATTTCATCTTAATACTTTAGCCCCACCTAGTGGCGGAATGTCTAAGAATGCTGATGGAGCCATCTAATAACCATTGTCAAATTATAGAGAGGGCACATGTCAACATTTGGTATAAATGTAAAAATTTAACAAATATGACGAAATGAAGACATTTTGTTTCCTTGTGCAAATCGTTCTGTGCATTATTGTGACCTGCAATACACATGAAGACCACTGAGTGGTATTCTTGTACAAGTTGAGCTCATTCCAAAACATCTGCAGCTACAGCCCTCATACACTGTCCACACAGAAGAACATGGATGAGAATATACACAAGGATATGCCAGTGTGCGAATGTGTGTAAGGTTACATGTGGTTCATATGCTACACTAAGTGCTCTGTGCAGCCCAGTGAGCCTCTGCTGCACTTCCACCGTCTGTCACCATCATGGGCACAAAGCCAACCTTAAGAAACACACATGGTGCACCGCTGGATGAGGACAAACCAGTCCCCAAGATCTGGAAGTAGTCTCTGGACAGTCTGAATACAAAATGAAAGACAAATTAACTAGCTTTGACCGTTCTGATCTCCTGTCTCATAGGAACAGGGCCTTTTTGTTCCTGTGAGTGGAGGCCATTTTGTAATGTTCTTCTTGATGTGTTGTTAATGAGGTGAGAGCACCATCATTGTTACAGCGGAGAGGATATATGGCAATTATTTGCCCACCAAATAAGCTCTTCTGCTGGTCTTTGTGGCATGTTAATAAAGCGGTGTGTAAGGTGTTATATGGATGGGAATTTCACAATTTATCATTGTCATGGCTATAATTCTTGTTGTTTTATGAGATTCACTTTTTGTTTAGTTCAAACTCATACAACCTATTTTGTACTATATTATACTGTTCTATAGTATAAATATTGTGCATATTTATAAGACATGCAATTATATAAAAAACCTGCACTAATCAGTATTTTTATATTAACAACGGATCAAATTACTATTTGTAGTGTGAAAGGAGTCAGTTGTACGGAGAATTATCAACTGACTGCAGTTCTTTTGTTGCATTTTGTTGCAAAGTTGCATTTTAGCATCTTTCAGCTCACTGTTTTGATTTTATGACAGACAATTTTACTTTTTTGGTTCACTCTCACTGCTCTCATTAGAGTTGTTTTCAAGAACAGCAGGAAGCGGTTCAAAGCTCTGATAAAGACAAAGTTTGTAACTAGCTGGTGAAGAAAGTGGAGCATTTAGCAGCTAAAGAGCCTGATATTTTGTCAGACCAAAACAGAGCTAAAAAGGAGAGTAAATATTGGACTTACTTTCATTGGGTGGCCAGAAACATGACCATAATTGAATGCTAATGTTTGCTAACATGTACAACTTTATATGGTGATAATGTGTTTACAGGTTTTTCCACTGCACTCACTAATGCTGCATTAAATTAGCACAGTAGTTTAGTTGGGAACAAATATATAACTTACCTCCTATATCTTTTTATTCTTATTTGTTGGATGGTTTTATTTTTTTTATTTCTGTGTGCATAAAAGCAGAATGTCCAGTCCGTATTCTATATAGATGTTTTATTAGCTTAATTAGTTAAATTAGCAATACACTGAGAAATCGAAGTTCATGACTAGCTTTGATCTGGCGTCGTACTGTAATTGAAGAGAGATGGTCATTTGCACAGCTGAGGTGGAGGATGGTGGGTGGGGGGCTGGAGGGGGCACCCAGGAGTGGCCCTGTAATCGACAGGTCCAGGCTGCACACCAAGAGGCAAGACAAAAAACGCTTTGTGGTCCTGATATGAATCTCAATGCCCCTGTTTCTACACCTCCCCTCCTGGCCTCACCGCGGATATCTGTTGAACAAAAACGATCTCCATGAGAAAATACGAGCGTGAGCACTCAGAGGCGACAGTGACGCCACCGCATTGACTGGTGCTAGTTTTCAGATTCTGTTCATGATGCACAAATATATCATGGCTTTATTGTATTTGTCTGCTTTTTTTAACAGCTGCCATTGAGTTCTGACAAACGATTTAATAATTTAAATAAATAAATAATTTGGCTTTCATTGTATTTTAAGATGTTTTGTTTATAGGATTTTGCAGTGGTATTAAGCTCTTTCTTGACATGTGACAACCTGCAACAGCTCATTTTTACAAAAAGAGGATTTTATAAGAAGATCAAGCCTACTGTTTTATTTAAACTTGGTTTAAAATCTAGATTTGCTTTGACGTTGTTCAGTACAATGTATTGCTGCATCAAAGCATGCAGGATAAAAAATCTTGAGTGGGAGGGGTTCAGTGGGTGTGCACCCCCTAAGTAGTCACAGATGCCAGGCACAGTCGGGGAAGGAAGCGCCCGGCTCTCCTTCTGTGTTAGCCTAGGGAAACTCTCATTTGGGCAAGAGCCCAAAAAGACACAGAGCCAAAGACTGTGATGTAAACAGGTCACATCTTCAGTGCAAACAAACAAGTCTGCAGGCCTGAGGAAGCCATAATGTTTACAGTCTATGAGTTTATGTTGAGGTCTTAAAGGGTCAATTCACTCAGTAGTAGTATCTAACCATGCGGATAATTTCTGCCTCCACCATAATGCAATGGAGGTAAATCTACATCACATTTACATAACATTTAGCAGACGCTTTTATCCAAAGCGACTTACAAGTGAGGAGGTGATCGGGGGAGTCCGGGGTCGAACCCATGACCCTAAGCCTAACCCACTACATCTAATCTCACAGCATTTTAAAATTACATTTATCTTTTTCTGGAATAAGTGTTTTTCAAGATAATCCACAGACCTCAGTTTTGATTGGAATTACTTTTAAACCATGAATTAGTCTTTATGAAAACTGTAGTGTAAAACCTTGGTAAATAAAAGCATCACCATCTTTGTGCCTTGGTATTACCAAAGGTAAGTGAGTATTTCGAGGTGTCATGTGGCACAAAACAAAGAGTAAATTCAGTCAGTTTCAGAGGTATGTATTTTCCAAATGTCAGCATGACAAACACATCTTTGGGATCATGAATTTTAAACTTGATTGTGATGCAAAGGAAACACGTTTAGTCCTCATGTACGCTGTTTCTACAGCACAATTCATGCAAGCAGGCCCGACTCTGCTTGAAGGTGATGCTGTTCTTGGCCTTGAACTTCCAACTCCAGTCGTGTTTGCCAGCATTACAGCAGCCACACTGATGATCGAGGCATTTCAAAAGCTGCCTCTTGAAAAAGAGGAAAGCTTGAATTTCAATCTAAGGGATTAGCTAAACCAATGTTTTCAACTACACAGTTCACAGATCACAAGTACTTTAATGAACATTCCCAAGAACAGGACTGACCCAAGACCGTTTTGCGTCTCTTTCAGTCTGGGTCTTACTCCTATGTAGCAGGGGTGGGGGTCTTTTACATGTCTGTGTCCACTGTCTCTTAGACTATTGGGAGTTACAAATAGCAGCAATTTATTTGAATATATAAGGTTATTTATTTGGCAATCGTGTATTACACAATGTAACAATAAATAATGTACAGTTTATTATTACCAAGATACCAGGCTTTGAATTCGAGTCTTAACGCATTTTTACAAATTTTACAAATGTGCCCCTCGTCTCTCCACCAGTATCCTTCTGAACTTACGAAATGCATATCAATAAATCAATCCCACCTTTACAACTGGACTGGAGATAGTAATCTAGGTGAACCACCATTAAAGTCACGTGTATAAATCAGTCTCTGAAGCAACTGGTCCTTATCTGCCTGAGCGATGAGTGACAGCCAAAATACCAATCAAACTTTGCTCAGCCTCTATAACTCTGATGCCACAGGTAACATTTCCTACATGCTACTTCCCTCTGTGGATGAAAATGAAAGTCACAGAAATGTGACTCCACTGGGAACTGATGAGAGATTATAAAAAGTAATCTGCAGCAACACACAAGATTGTTTTCTAGGGATCAAAATACTTATTTTAGTGGCAACATGGTCATCTCACCATACAAGTTTAATGCTGTGTGTATTCATACAGTTATCTGGTGGCTGTGCATCCTGAGAGTATGAACAGGTCTTGGTGGCTATTACTTAATAATAATGCTTTGTGGAAATATCAGAAGACAAACGATTTCATCAAACAGTCCCCGAGGATGTCACATACACTCTGGCACCAGTTCAACTTTCAGTCACTTCTGACCATGACTCCTACCTTGGTCGCTGCATCCTGCAGGCGCAGATTCCTCAAAGTCCCGGTCGTCTGGACTTTTCCGTTTCTTCGACATTTGCTGTTCCCTGTTCAAGTGATGGATCTATCCACCGCTGAATCGATATTTGCTGATAACGCGAGACACCTTCAACCAGCAGGATACACAACACATACAACAGTATGTATATACAGAGGAGAGAAGAGAAATGCGAAAAAATCTCAGTCCCATTCATTCAGATCCCTTCTCTATATGTCCTCTTTCCAGCGTGCTGTGTGCGCAAAGTTACCATGTGGTGGCCAGCCGAGCATCTGGAGAAGCAGCGAGGCATGGAGCCGGTCTCCTCCTGGTTCCCCGTAATCGGACAAGATATGTCTCCACGGACGGTCCGGGACTTATTTCTCATGACAAATGAAAAAACATTTGCAGCTGAAGTGATTTGTCGATCACGTGCGTTGCGGATTATGCTTGAACCCAGCTCAGATGGAAATAACGCACTCGAGGCAACTTGTTGATCCTCTTCTTAATGGTCAAAGTGGTTTTCGTCAGTCCGGATGTGCTTTTTAAATTTAGATTCTCAACGGTGTATGAGGTGTCTTGCTTAATTGGGCATGGATGACGCACAGCCGACACAACGGGACCTCTTGGGTATCTTGAAGAGTATAGGCCAATGTAAACCGAGACTATCTGGAAGGGGTCTGCCCGCTATAGTACACCGAAGCGTGTGTCCCCTCGGCAACGTCTGAGCTGCCCACTAAGTTGCGGGCAGAAAAGGCTCTCCGGCAACATCCGTGAAGGAAAAGAGGATTTCTCCCCAGCGTAAAATTGGAGACACTGTACTACAGAAGTAGCGTAGGGGGTGCGCGCGGTACAGTACCTTCTCTTTTACAACACCATCAGTCCAGCGACGAGGAGAAAACACTCTATTTGTCTGTGACACTTCTTGCGCAAAACCTCCCTGTCCAAGTGCCAGAGTCCCATAAATCGAGCAAACACGCATTGTGTTATGAGGAGCAGTTGGACGAACAGCTTTGCTTTCACTTCAGTGCGCGGGAGCCACGGAGCAACTTGAGAATAAGCTGTGAATAAATGCAGCAGGAGAGTCGCGGGGTTGCGCGTACTATACAGGAGGCAATGACGCCACCGGTCTGGCTTTTACAAATTGCTTGGTGGTAGTTTTCCCCTCCGGTCGACTGAGCTCTGAATGCCAGAGAATACAAAAAAATCTGCACTCCATTTTCACTCCAGCAACAGAGGAGTGTGTGCGTGCTTGGGGAGTTTGAACAGATATCCAGTTAGATAAAACCGCACAGACTATCTTGGATTTTCACTGACTTCTACTTTTACACATTCATTTTCCTTTCAGGAGAGTCACAGATGGGTGCCTGACACCATTTAAACAAAAGCCCCCCCCCCCCCCCCTTGATTCTCTCATATGCTGATTTATTTATGAACACTCCCGGGTCAAGGGATCATATTCCATTTACTACATCTGGTTTAGATTTCCATTGCAGCACCTATACTGTTTCTCCTAAATCTGTCACTTGGATGTCAGGGCGAATAGCTTTGAAATTAAAAAGGGGGGGGGGGGGGGGGTTGTCTGTACGCACATCCGCGGCGGGTTTCTTGCAAAGAGATACAGTTGAACTGACGCTGTTTTTTCGTGGTTTTTTCTGAATTAAAACACGCCTCTCTCTCTCTCTCTCTCTCTCTCTC
>JAVQJD010103401.1:0-20939 GCA_036023655.1 Nannoperca australis | reverse complement strand
ACACACACACACACACACACACACACACACACACACACACTGAATCAGTCATTTGAACATCAAGGGATGAGACAACAAGAAGCAGAAATAATATCCAGCGTGCTTCAAAAGGGTTTGGTTTTTTTAAGGTTTTTTTTTAGGCTAGTTTGTGATTTTCAACAGAGTTCAAAAGCAGGATCCGGGCTTTCTAGTGTTCCTGGGCTTTCAGTCGCATACAGACAGCTAAACACACAGTCCACAGTGAGGTCAGGTGATGGTGGTAGAGTGATTGCGTCGGCCACTGTAACAGATCCCTCCGTAGATTTGATTCTGATGATTGTAGTGTTAAAAAAAAGCCCCCCAGAGTTTGAGCCATTCCTGGTGTAATTGTGCAAGCAGAGGAGTTCCACGGAAAAACCCACCGTTTCCAGTCAGCTGGGATTGATTGTTAGTGTTTGTGCCCCCCAAAAAAATAGTCCAGAGGAGAAGGAAAGAGAGGATTGTCACCCATTTTTCTCCTCGAGTCAGGTGGGGTGGATTGTGTACGGTGGGTTGTTAACAAAACGATTGTGACTTATTCATAAGTGCAACAGAGATTAACATATCAAAAATAATGATGGAATAAAACAACCAAAATAATGGAAGCGATTAAAACATCGAAAGCACCTAAAAGCTACATCCTATTGCACGATTAAAAATTATGATACAAAACAATGGATACATAGTTTAAAAAGACAAAAATTGGTATTGCATACAAATCAAGGAAATAAAAAATAGTTAAAGTAGTTTGTTCTGTCTTTTAAGACCGTAATTTCTTTTACAGAGCCTACTCCCGAACATCACTTGATACAGCAAAGTAGGAGAAAGAGAATGCTCAAAGTGTTGATTGTTTTTAGTCGCCTTTTTAAGTTTAGAGACCACTTCATGTCGTGGTCGCAACAGACAGGACTTCTAAACACTGATTTTAATCTGTTCAAAGTGCACATAAAAAAAAGAAATTCTTTCAAAACTTCTATGTTCGCGAAGGACAAAACATGAAATAACCCAAACAAAAGGGAGATTAATAAAAAGAAAAAACACGGAAACAGAAGCGGATGAGAATGCTGCATAGCTGGATTCCATTTAAAGCAATGCCATCATCAGAAAGACACAGGAGCGAGACAGACCTAATTACTGTACATGATCAGACTCGATCGTTTTGTTCACCAGACACTCGGTAGATTCCTCTCGCTGATTCAGAGCAGAGAGCTCAACAGACACAAACCAAATGCTCTCTGCCTTTTTTTTTTCTTCTTCTTCTTCTTCTTCTCAGTCTCAGTTCCTGTCAGAGGGTCTGAGCTCACACGTGCGTGTCGCTGGGCTCACTGGCCAAGCTCCCCCCCCGCAGGTAGATGGCCGAACTGGACTTGGGCCGGTTCTGACTGTGACCTTGGCCGCGGGCGGACCCGTTGTTGTTGACCTCCGGCCCCCTGGTGTCTGTGGAGATGACCCATGTGGTGGGTCGCCACTTCTTCAGGGAATACGGGGTTTTGACACGCTTCTTGATCTTCTCTCCGGTCCCAAAGGCTCCATCTGGCTGTACCAAGCCGTCCCCTGGAAAGCACCAAGGAACACGGATCAGTATCTTGTGAAACATCCTCAATACCAGTCTTCTCTAGGTCAACAAGCAAAACCATGGGTCCTTGAAAAGGTCACTTTAGCATTATTACTTATTACTTAAAGTCAGGATAATGAATTGCCTTAAAGTCCCTAGTAAAGCTTCAAAACCAATGGATCCTACATTTCCCAGAATGCCCCCCTCGAAAATGCTAATTTCTTTGTAACTTCATGCTCCCAATTTGTAACTCACGACTTTCTGTAAGTTTGTAGGCTCCAAGCCCAAGCTGAGATAACCCCCACGACATCACTATGACAACATCACTATGACATGACAGCATCACTATGACAACATCACTGTGACATGACAGCATCACTATGACAACATCACTGTGGCATGACAGCATCACTATGACGACATCACTGTGACATGACAACATCAGGGCTATTTTCACAGGCTGAGTAGTACTTAACTGATCTTAATGCAGATTCATCCGCCGCTGAAAATAGTCCCCAACAAATGCACCATTTCCTCCTGTTTGAGTAACGTCTGATTAAAAACTACAGTACCCAGCTGATTTAGGAAATTACAGTGCCTTTTTTTAAAATGAAACTGTATGTTTGTTAGCTGGTTTTCAGATTTAGGTCTTCAGTAAGAAACGGTGGGATTGGAGAAAGTCAAAGTATGACACTATTGTTGGTTTTGAGTATTGACAGCTTTATACTATATTGTATACTAATGTTGTTCAGATAAAATAGGCACTTGGAAGATCTGACTAACAGCATCCAATGCTGTTACCTCACCTAGGCAGCTCGGAAATCAGGTTGAGTTAAGATGAACAGATGCCTGATTTGGAGTTTTGTACAAACTGCTCTTGCGTGAGGTGTTGGTGTATAGAATCACCTAGTGAGGCCAGGTCCTGTGTTGTGAAGGACAGGTCCAGGGAGTTGGGTCTCTCAGGCCTGCGGGCTCTGGGCTGCCTGAGCAGGGCCTCCCCTCTCATGGTGACCGGAGCTGCTCCCTGGAGGTCGGCGGTGCCAGATCCCGATCCCGAGCTTTCACCCGGGGGCCCTGTGGTTTCCCTGCTTCCTCCCTCCCCGCTCCCCTCCTCCTCTCCTCCATCGCTCTCTCCTCCGCTCTCCCCGTCGCCCCGGCCGTGACCGGTGTTGCTGTTGTTGTTGTTAGTGTTTGGCCGGGCCGAGCGGAGAGCGGCGACGCTCGAGGACGCGCCTCTCGGATCAGGCTGCTCTCGCTCGCGGCTCAGAAGCGGCTCGTGTTCGTCGGGGCTGGCTGTGATGACGCCGAGGCTCAGGCGACTGTCGTCCGACCTCAGGGCTCCAGACCCGTTCTGAGTTATGTTGGATCCTCCGAAACCCGTCGCTCCACCTGTAGCCATGGATGAGAGCCCAGTGCTGGCGTGGCCAGTAACAGTGCCGTTGACGCTACCGTTGACGTGCGTGTCTCGTAGAACAGGCGTGTTGTTTGTACCTGTGCCCCGGTGAGCCTCCACAGGGTTTGTGCTCGTTACTGCACCAATGTTCGTCTTTGTTCCCTCCACTTGCCGCAGGTTGGACTTCCCAGAGCGTCCAAACTTGAACCTGAGCGAAGACGATGAGGACTCCTTCTTGGTGGGTTTGGTGCGCAGGGGCAGACTGGACGGCCTCTTGGGTAGATTCTGCTGCTTGGGAAGGGGGAAGATAGTGGCGGGCATGGGGGCGGCGGGGTCCGACGCGCCTGAGGCCTCACTGGCCATCTTGATGAGAGGGTAAAGGAGGCTGGAGCTGCCGGGGCTCAGCGGATCCGGAGAGCAGAACTGCTTCTGTGAGTGCTCCATCAGGTTCTCGTCTGAACTCTCCTTCAGGTTCTTGTCCACCTCCTTTGGGTCAAGCTTGGTGGTTTCCAGGTCTTCCTGGGTCAGATGGAGGCAGACTGGGACTGTAGCGACCCCGGCAGGCCCCTCAGACTCCGAGATAATAGTAGTGGTTGTAGTGGAGGCGGAGGGGCTGCCTCTCAGGCCCATGCTGGTACTGCTGCCCTCTGGGCTGGGTAGACGGGCGTTGGCCTGCTGCTGGCGCTCCTGGTTGATGGAGTTCCTGTTTCTCTCTCCAGTCCCGGCCCCAGCTCGACTGCTCATGGAGCTAGTGGTGTCCGCCTGCGTGTTTTTGGCCACGCCTTCATGCTCTTCGATGTAGGTTGAGGGATGGTCGGTGTACGGGCCAGACTTGGGCGTCATGCGATTTCTGGCAGAAAACATCGAAAGCAGCAGAAAAGGTTAAAGAGCACCTCTGAAACGAGTAGAACAATGACAGACGTAGCACATCGCGGATGCCCACCTCTCGTTGTGCAGCGTGGTGGACATGGGGTTGAGCGTAGGGCTGACGGACTTGGAGCGGTCCCATATCAGGAGAAGCTCTGCCAGTCGTTCCTCGGCACACTGTGCCGTGAGGCGAGCCTCTGCATCCTGGTCCCAACAGTCCTCCATGGTCTCTTTCAGAGAGCGAACCGCCTGGAGGAGACGCCGTTTTAATACTGAACCATATAAAACGCTGATCACAGTAGAAACAGTTAAACAGGAGGGACAGCTGTGAACCTGTGCTGGTGTGTAAATGATGTAACAAGGCCTCATTTGGACACACGGGATGAGACAGTGCCAAATGGGGCTCGGTTGGTGATAAGTATTATTAACTCTGTCAACATGTGCCAATAAAAACATTTCCTACTGTGGGATTTATAATTATAACGTATTAAGGATTCCTGAAAGATTGAAGAGTGTTGTTTATTTTTTTAATTTCTTATCAATTTGTGGTTATGTCTCCTACTAGGGAAATTCTTGAAGTATGTTTTGGGGGCATTTCGAAGTTCTGCGGCAGGACTCAAAGTGAGGACGCTGCAGTTACTGGCAATGCCGTTAAACACTAATTATTGTTTTTTTCCTGACTTTCAAGGCATAAAAATGATCAAAATAGGGCTTAAGTTTCAGATTTGTTCTCGGGTTATTGCTGTATTAGAATTCTAGCTCCTCTCCCTCCTCTCTCTCTCTCTCTCACACACACACACACACCAAACTGTTCTCTTTCCAGGCCTCGGGGAATTTGGGCCGCTGCTTCTCCCTGGACACCAGGACCTGCATGTCCTCAAACGTCGGGTGGTTCCCCGCCTCCGCCTGAAAGGCCATCTGGTACTCCGGCACCGTCTCTCCTAGACAGGAAGGAAGAGAAAGGAGGTGCCTTAGACATGTTTTATGTAGCAGAAATATTCGGTAAACTGATAAATAACAAAATCTTTGTCTTTGCTTCCAATTTTAATAAATGTGTATTTATTGGCTTTCTGCTGTGTAGGAGGGGCTCGCGTTGTCCCTCTGCCTGCCTGCCTGCCTGCCTCACCGGGGAAAAGGTCGGTACATCTCATGAAGGTCTCCCAGTAGATCAGGCCCAGGGCGTACATGTCCACCTGCTTCAGTGCCGACTCACAGTCCCTCAGGTTCACCGCCCCCTCCAGCACCTCTGGAGCCATGTAGCGGATTGTCCCCACCTGGTAGACGGAGCAGGAACAACAACAAAAAAAAAGGAGGTGCGATTGATGAAGGAAAATAAATAAGACAAGGTGAAGAATGATCCAAAGTTTTTATTTCAGATATAACTACACAACGATGTTCATGCCAGGAATTGATTATGTGCTTAAAATCTATTACTGGTTGTAAAACAGATTCTAAAATAATTGTTGTAACAATCCTGTAGAATAGAATATCAAAAATGTAACCAAGAGTGTTTTGTGTGGGTTCATTTCAAACAGAGTAAGCGGAGTCGGAATTGTTGGTTCTGTAATTATCGGCGTGTGTCCGGTCGATAGACAAAAACGATTGAAATGTTGGGTGAATGTTGAATGCCGCTGCAGCAACAACTGTGCAACAACTCTGCAATGTATGAAAATTATTTTAAGTTCCAGACTAATTTGAATTTGTGAATTGGTCAGATCAGTATTCGTCCTCAGCAGCACGCCCGCCCTGCGCGTGTTGATTTGTGATTAAGCCAGCAGGTAATGCCGGCTATGGTTCTACTGTGCTTCCACAGAAGACTGTGGAGGTAGGACAAAAACATTCATGTTCTGTGATCAGTCCCACTCTGCCGTCGCAGTAACGTGGTGTCAGTAGTGAATCACATGGTGGATTAAGTCTTTAGTGAGGAGAGTTTGCTACAGCTTCGCCCCGGAGCAGCAAAGGAGTCTCCCCCTGCGCCTCCTGAAGCACAAACCTTTATTAAAATCATGTTGCTGCATAACATCCCGCAGATGGAATGAGACAAGAGACGCAATAAAAGTGTCATTTTAATCCATTTATGAGATGATTTATTTTGATAGTCGCAGGAAATGTGAAACAAACCTGGAGCTTCTTGTTTTAGTAAGCAGATACCTAAAGATGTTCATACTTCACACAGATTTCTGTTTATTGTTCAGTGCGCTATAATTATTGTGTGTTTAAGTGAATTTGAGAGATTTGAGATGATGTTCTTCTGATCATCCTCTATTGCATCGAACGTGTCGATTCGAGAAGCTCTGATCCGTTGTGCGTCCCGCCGAGCGCTCACCTCACTTATGGCGGTGTTTTCCTCCTCGCCGTGGCGCGCAGGCCGGTTTCCCGTCAGCTTCATGGACAGGCCGAAGTCGATGATGACACACGTGCCGTCGGCCTTCACGAGAACATTCCGGCTGTTCAGGTCCCTGTGGGACACCGCTGGCTTGTACACGTCTTAATGGGAGGAAAAAGAAAGGGGGGGGCAATGAGAGGATCAGGAGAAGACAAGACAAAGGATTTGGGCTAATTTATCTTTCATTAAAAATGTAAGCCGGTACAGCACTCCCAGAAATTCTCTCCTACCCAGATACAATGTACTCAGGCCGTTTTTGTTGTATTTGCTAATGGATGATAACATCCAGAAAATCCATTCATACAGCCTTCCATTCCCCTCATTACTCATTGTTCACCAAAGCAAGCTGCACTGTCAACAGACAGCTAAACCCTCTAATCTAATCTACAACAATGGGATTAAGACTATATCACAGAATAGCCTCTGCCTGCAGTGCGTTACTGTCCAGCAGAGGGCGCAGTAACGGGGCCGAGGGACGCTGGAAGTTGTGGCAGAAACCACAGATATCTGCCGCCTGCTATTGATGTGCGGGAGGAGTGGGGGAGGATGACGACTGTACCAAAGCCTGAGAGATTCTGC
Organism: Nannoperca australis; assembly: GCA_036023655.1. NCBI lineage: Eukaryota > Metazoa > Chordata > Actinopteri > Centrarchiformes > Percichthyidae > Nannoperca > Nannoperca australis. The sequence continues at coordinate 14,141 of JAVQJD010103401.1, read as the reverse complement.
TGTTAGCAGCTCCACACGGGTCTGACGAGCCCTCTCTGTCACTTTAGAATGCCTTTGCACATTGTATCCGTCGCGTGCCTGCACACACAGAACTCACTTTTCGGGCTTTAGCACTCTTTGCTTTGCGCACGTTCTTCTTCAGTTCTAAGCGCGCTTGATGCTGATGAAGAGAAAAGAGGGAGGCCAAGTTCAGCCGCTGACGTTTGGCGGACGCGAATATAAAAAAACAAAAAAAAGGGCTCGGTCTAGTTGTCACTTCTGCCTCCCGAGTCCGATTTCATTGTGCCACAGGGACGGTCACATGTCATCTGAATCCCTGTCTTGCCTCCGCCTGCCTTCCCCCCTACTTTGTCCCCTCTCTCTCCCTCTCTCTCTCTCTGAGGCTAGCTCGAGGCCGGTCTATAAATACCCTCGGCTGGGCGTGAGTGCACTGCGTACGTGTGCGTTTGTGGAAACGCGGGGATGCAGAGCTCTCAGCCAAACAGACCCACGTGGAGACTCACTGTGCGGATCATAAGTAGGCTCAAGCACTAGGCAGACGGGATAGAGGGAGTAACACACACACACTCCATCCAAAGCCTTTCTAAATAATCTAAACTAACTGGGCTAAACACACAAAAAGCTTTCCTGTTTTCCACCACAAGTCTTTATGTGTTTGTGTTTCAGTAGCAGATGGAGGCAGCAGCCTTGGAACAGGAGCCTGGAGAAGATGTGAGCAGTTATGCAATTGTGTGTGTGTGTGTGTGTGTGTGTGTGTGTGTGCGCCCTCCAGCTCACCTCCCTTGAAGAGCTCAGTGTGCAGGTATGCCAGGCCGCGGGTGACGGAGTGAGCGAGCCGGCAGCTGCTGACCCAGTCGTTGGTCTGGACACCCAGGTAGCGACTTAGAGAGCCCTGACGAGGAAGGGGGGGAGGGGGGGGTGCAGAGGGTGAGGGACAAAGGAGGGAGAAGACACAAATAGAGATGGAGGAGGGAGGTACAAAACACAGGGGAGACAAGAGACAGAAAAATCAATCACCAGCATCACTTTAAAGATCTGACAGATGAGACGAGACAAAGATGAGCCGCTTTAAAAAAATAAAAAATAAAAATGAATCGCTGACTTGGTGTTTGTCACTTCAAACACAAGTCAACAAACTGCAAGAGACGGGTGGGCCTGTGGTGCCCTGTTTTTGTGCAAGTGCCACCCATTTCAAAAGATGACAGTGATTAAGCTAGCTAGCTTGTGTAAAGTAAAAACAGTCCACTGACTCCCCGAGGCAAAACAGAACTCTTAGGGTTTTTTTTTTATTTCCACGAGAAAGAGTAAAAGAAAATGAGGATCATTCTCAAACTGACAAGTGCTGCAATTACACTGAATCTACTCAACAGACGATGCCCTCACCTGCTAACAGAGAGCTGAGCCTGACTCACCTGCTTCCCACGCTCCCCCCCCCCGATGCCTGAGGCCTATCCAGCCCGGTGACTGACAGCCCAATAAGGCCCTGATTAGACGGAGCACGTTATGCAGGTTGTAAAACACAAGGGCCACCACACTACCTTTTATTAGTTAAAAGCCCAAAAATTTAAATAAAGAGCAGCATGCAGCATGTTTTTTTATTGTTTATTGTTGTATTGCTGTGATTTTGCTATGAGGTAAACCCACAGATCTCCCCACCACCGCCTCTCAATTCATCCGACTGGACAATGGAAGTAAAATGCAAACGACGTCAGGTGCTTTTTTCTGCGCCCAGGGTGCACGAGCAACGCACACAACGTGTACTGCCTGTAGAAAGAAAACTAACTAGTGGAAACAGACACCACTCACTGCCTGAGTGACCTCTCTGCGGTAAATGAGCCCGCCTATCAGCCTATAAAGTAAAGCCATTCCCTTTCCACTGCATGCTAACCTTACACAGTATAGTGTATGTCTACAAGATTAAGGTACATTTTGTGAGGATTTTACAATCTTTCTGGAGCCTACGTTACCCACAATGCAACCAGAGAGAGGACGAGCAGGACGAAGAGGTCTGATAGGCTCACTTCTTTCCGACTCCACACCAACAGATTTTTTACATTTTCAAACTTGTAGTCTTCTCAAGTGACATCATGTGACCCCTTTAAGTTATCCTTCAGCCAACCAATTATGTGCAAGGCTCAGCCGTCACAATATTTCTGGCATTGCTACTGTTTAGTTACTCGCACTAGAACTAAGCTAATTTTGACATTAAACATTTAATTGGCATCTTCACCATCAATAAAACCCCAAGACGGACAATTTGCGAAAAAGATTATCTTCACATTAGTAGCGTGGAGCTTTAGGCTGACCTTGCGAGAGGAGGCAGAGCTTCACAATCAACCTCAATACACCAGCCAGGAGGAAAGCAATTTACAATTCTGATTTAAGAATTTGGTTTAAAGATGGCGGGGTCTTATTATCAACAACTCCACAAAATGTTTACCAGAAATTATGTTAGATATTATTAATTTCCTTCCTCAATTATCTCCGTCAGCCTTGATAATCCATTATAGGCATGGCCCTGACGCACAAACCCTCAGAAATCCCCCCCATACACACACACACACTTCATCTTTTCTCTCCAAATCAATCACAAGGCAATTTGCGCATCCGCTACTAAAGAAAATTACATTACATCTGTTTGTTTTAAATAAATTATATTGTCATTTACTTGAATGCATTATGTGTCCCAGTCTCCTGTCCTGGCTTGCACCGCATTTCCATGACAACGTGTATTAAGAGTAATGGTTACCATGCGTAATGGGCTCCTTTCATAGGCTGGCTGTGGGTCAGCTGATGAGGCTGAACACTTGATAGCAAACATATTCAGTTTTGATGATTACACTTATAATTTACAGTGTCTCTGCCCTGCCCATGCCTCAGAAGCCACACTGACCTGGTGAAAAAGGGAAAACCAAATGCAACATTTCTCGTGCTGTAAAGGTTTGACATGAGTCGGTGGAAAGAAAATGAATCGGCATCAATTTCAGTCTTTTGTCAAACGTGAGAAACTTGCTGCCTCTTCCCGTTTTGTCATTGTAAATGAAATATCTTTGGGTTTTGGACTGTTGATTGTGGAAGGCAGTTTTCACTATTACTTACTAATTACTAATTACTTACTTTACTCCAAAATAGAAAATAAAAGTTATCAGACTATTCGAAAAACATTTTTTTTAGGTGCAGCTCTGTTTGCATGTAGCAGTATTTCTAGTTGCTGCTTTGTCATGTGTCCATTTTGATCCTTGCCCACGTCTGTTCCACTCACTGTCCAAACAGAAGCGGAGATGTGGCTGCACAGAGAACTACTGCGATGAAACTGCTGCTTTTCTGGAGAGTTAAAGGTGAGGTGAAGACATTTACATAGAAAACACAAGATGCGGCTGTTTGCATGCGCATCATACACTGATGGCTCCGACGCCCGGTGAATAACATACGCCTCAGTGAGCGCATCAATGCATTACATTAACGCGTTATCTTGTTTCCACAGAGTAAACCTTTGCACATCCCTTACTTCATATTTTGCACATTCTGCATTTTTACAAAATATATATTGTGCAGTTCTTTTTTATCTTATTCTATTTTCTTCACATATTTATTGTTCTCCCGTTTTACAGTACTTGCTTTTTACTGGCTTTAATTGTGAAGCAATCGCAGGAGAAGCAGTGTATTTGCCACTGAGGTTAGCACCGACTGTAGTACCATAGTAACAACTATGGTAACAAGTTGTTGCTACTCACATGTGGGTAGTAGTCCATGACCAGCAGGTACTCTGTGCGCCCCTCTGGGCCGGTCCGCTCGTCTGCAGCCACAAACCGGGCGATGTTGTCGTGCTCCAGCAGCGGTAGCCGGTAGATGGAGCATTCATTGAGGAAGTTCTGGCGGTTGGCCGCAGTGAACACCTTCACAGCCACGGGCCGCTCATCCAGAGAGCCACAGTAGACGGCGCCGTACCTGCCACGCCCGATGAGCTGAAAGAGGGAGCGGTGGTGGGACGGGAAAAGACTATTTATAGATTTATTTTGTGATTCTACACCTTCTGCTCACGCTTTGCAAGAAACATCTAAAAACAGTGTGAATGAAATGATACGTTTGTTTGCGCTGCTTTGAAATGTCAGACATTCTGGTAAGCCAAGATACTGAAAGGCTGCTTGACAAATACAAACACGAAGAGAGGTGCAAACACAAATAAATAAATAAAAAACGCAGGCAGAAGGGAGACAGAAAATAAACCAAATTAAAAGGCGAACAGCAGGGTTAAACAGTTAAAATGGCCCAAAGTCAGTTCCAAATCATTCAATTAGTTTCCTGAATTATCCGGAGCACAACATGCCATTAAGGTCCAAACATTCGGCTTTAAAAGTCATCTGCACAGGAGTCGGGCATTTATTCAGGAGTGCATTTCCACCTCCACCTCTGCTCCAATCATTTATCTCTGGCTATAAAATATACTGTGAAAGCAGTGGGCTCTGTTTTGTCTGTGAGTAAGTGCCCCCCCCCCCCATGCAATGAGTCTGATGTGAAAGAACGTGTGCGTGCATTTGATAATGCACAAGGACAGCGTTCTGAATTCAACTCCTGCCTTAAAAGATATCACCCGCTCACTCTGGTCTGAAAGGCACTACTTTTTATTTTGTTGTTGCCAATTTAACTCGATATCACATACAGTTTATCTCACTGTCGGACATAAAAATAAAAAAAAATACCAGAGCTTTTGATTTCTTTCAGTGTTTCTTTTTTTCTTCTTCCAGTCTGCCACTGGCACTTTTTCAGAGCAATATGCAACTTGCTCGACTCCGTGCTCGGTTCTGGTTTTGTTAGCATTGTTATCACTGTGTGGTAAAGCAGCTGAAAGCATGAGAGGGACAGCAACGTTTTTAGATAAAGTCAAATTGTACTTTAAAAGTTGCAGCTGCCGTCGTGCCTTTTAATCCCTTCATCCTGCTTATTATTGTCGCCGCGGCTGAATATTATCCAAACTCCATCGACATCCTATCACAATATGAGCTCTGCGACGTCCATATCAGGTTTTCAGGATTCGGTGTCGGCCTAAGCAAAATCCTATTTCCGCGCGCCCTGACCTGTCACTGAACGCGTCCTGCCGTGATCGGATGATAAAGGTCACACTGAAATGACAAATGTAACCGTAAACCTTGATGTATTTTTGGGTGTGTTTTTTTGCCTCTTTGCCTTTCGGTTTCTCCTTTGTGTTTCTACACCCCCCCCCCCCCCCCCTTCACGCACAGACACTCCCTTTGTGTAGAGACGTTGAAGAGAACACTACGTGTAAAAACAGCAGAGTAGAAATCCACCGGATTTGGGGTTTTAAAGAGAAGTGAGCCATGCTGTTGAAGGGGATTTACATCTTTTTTTTTTTTTTTTTTTTCATTTAGACCCAAAACTACACGTCACTGTGGAACTGCAGCAGTAATGTTATTAATTCTTGATAGGTCAGATTGCTGTAAAACAATTGGATCACTTGGTTAGTGTTACACAGTAACTCAACAGCTGACTGCTGAGTCAGAGCTGTCAGAAGAATATCACACGAACTTCTGCCCTTAGAGGGGAAATAATACTTTGTGTTACAGTGGATAAGAATTTAATATCTGTATAAAGGAGGTTCTTGAGCAGTTAAATCACCCCACCATCTTTCAGAGTGATCATATAAACATTAGTAGAATTACCGCTTCGTGGTTGTATTCCTCCGTCAACCAGTCAAGTGGCAGTTTACATACATGTCTGTCCAGACTCATGAAATATGTAGTAAGTCCTTGGAAGGGATTGAATTAAAAAGGTATAACATGCATTTTGGCTAAATGGTAGTTATCACTATGTAGATCTAGTGAACACACATTGTTGCAGTGGCTCCCAACCTTTGTCGTCAGACCACGCCAATTATTTATTACTATTTAAATTCTTTCTCCTTTACTTTGAGCCATTTCAACATGTATCTATTACTTTAAGCTATGTGTCACATCAAAACACATTTGTCAAGGTTATTTTGATGTCATAGTGGCCTTTGAGTCACAAGTCTCGCTGATCATGGTTCCGACCAACTGTGAAACGTGGTCACCGGGTGTTGAGTTACGGCCAAAAATGTGTCTTGTGAGGTCACGGTGACCTTTGACCACCAAATTCTAAATCAGCTCATCCTCTCGAGTCCGAGTGGACTTTGTGGCTCGTTTGACATTCGGGTTGATAGTGTGTGAAAAAGGAGATGGACAGAGAGGCCGCTGTGTTCACTGACCTCCAGCAGTTTGAGGTTGTCTAGGTCCAGAGAGCTCTCAGAACCAGCAGCCTCCATCATATTCAGGTTGTGAAGGCCTTGCTTACCGTCTCCTGTTTAATACAGAAACACACGCACAGCTCAGAATTCAGAAAACATGCAGCTGCATTTAAGTCAAAGATCAGCTCTGATTCTATTTAATAAATGAATTGAAATTCTACCAAAAACATTTAAAGAACGGCCTTGAGTGATGAATGTTCTCTGCTCTGCACAGCGTGGCGCCATGGTAACTCACCGCGCATCATCCGGTAACCAAAGAAGGCTGCCACAGCGAGCACGGCGAGCACGGAGACGGTTGCCAGGGTGATAATTACTGTCTCCTCGTAGCGCAGCGTGCGAGAGTCTGTGGGGGGGGGGGGAAGACACACACACACACACAGACACACATCAAAAACAAAACTACAAATCAAACTGTGACCTTTCATGTGGGACGAGCAAACGGCTGAAACTGCACTGGTCTTTGATTTGTGAGCAGGAAGTCATCGGAAGGCCTTGCACTGCAGCTGATATCATACACTGACCAGTTTATCACAGTGCACCTGTACAGTCTGTACTCAACACATACGATCCCACAGACACTCAACAGTTGAGCCCATGCAGCCTAATACTGCTGTTTGGCACCAATTTGATGTGCTAAATGAATGCACCCCACTGCTGCATAACAAAAAAACAACTTTTGTTTGCTTACAAGAAAACTCCCCAGGGCACCTTTAATATGTATGTTATTTGTATGATTCTTTCCATGCGTTTCATCCTGACAGAATTTGATTCTTCTATTTTGTGTTGTGCAAATACGAAAATTCCAGGTCAAGAGACAAGACTCAAAAGGTGTTTCTACGGCTGCCGCTGACCAGGCAAAAACCTCCAGCGTGGCACTGCAGTTCAAACTGAAGGTATGAAACCCTTTTTGTGTGTGAATGCACGATTCCAAATAGACTGGCAAGTGAGCGTGCAGAATGTTTTGCTTCCCAAATAGCAGGTCAGTAAATGTAGACAACACCGGCTAACATGCACACAGACATTTAATAATCTCGGGCGTGCAAGTGCGTTTGTTTGCGGACGATCGGGCGTGCCGTGCAGCAAACCCCCCCCCCCCCCCCCCAACAAAATGCATCGAAGCCAAACATCCGTGAAGCATGGGGAACGGGCTGGAAGAGAGAAACTGAGGATGTGTGGGAAGTCGATGGAGAACTCGAGGGAAAGAAAATATGTAAAAACAGAGAGCACGCCGGAGAGCTTGTCAGGTGAAGCTGGTTACAGGAGCAGGTAGAAGCGGTTAGCTGAGCTGGCTGCAGCTTCAGCTGTCTGCTGCGTGTGATTAATGAAACTGCATCAGCTGTAAGTGCTACTCTGGAGACAAAACATACACACCTTAAATATACCAACAGTTGCCCTGCTCTTATAAACCACTACTCTGTATTCTGCAGAAATACAGTATAGAAGTCCAGAGCAGCTGCCCGGACACGGACACGGACACACACGGACACACACAGTCAACACGCTGATGCTGCCACGAGACACCAGCTTTATCAATAATTGATGGCATCTATAGCCTAAGGGCCGGCTTTGACTGACATTCTAGCATGAGCATGGACGCACACACACCCCCCCCATCCACGAACGCATATGTGGAGGTTGACACGGCTCCCTTTAAATGCCAAGGTCACTGCGTTCATAATTAACAAGGGGGCTGCGATCTGACAAACACACACCAAAGGGCTGCTTAATATTAATGATATTGCCTTCTTTTATATCACAATTAACTCAACATTTACCAGCTGCAACATAAAAGTGATGCTTACACATGGATGCAATCAGTAGTTACAAGCTGATTGTTTTATATATAATATCTGGTAGTACTTGTACTTTAGGTATTTTAAAGCCCCCCTCTCTTCTTGTTCCTACAGCTGCATGTCTGAGCTTCACTGTGCAGAATGATGTGTGTGCAGAGTCTGACACTAAAGGATGTTTTCACATTCAACGTTTCTACGTGCTCACTGAAAATCTGATTTGAAAGGGGCGGGCCTACGAGCATTATTTGTGTCACATCATAGCCTGGAAGCAACCAATCAAGATTCAGTATTCAACTTTTTCAAGTGTGATGTAGAAACATATCAGACACACATTATTGTTCCAAGCAGACTATTTGTATCTATGTTTTAATACATGTCTTTCTACATATTTTGAATACTTTTACTTTAGTAATATTTTGAATGCGGGACTTTTATTAGTATATATTAGTATTTATACACTGTGGTATTGCTATTTTTACTTAAGTAAAATCTCTGAGTCCTTCTTCCACCACCTAGACTGAATGTCGTCACCCATTCTTCTTGGCTTAAGATCACTCAGACAGCCGACTGACTGAAACCATTTCCTGCTCGGAATCAAGCTGGCATAAATCTGCCCAGACATGTCAGGGAAAAAAAAAAATCATGTGAAAACTAGAAACAGGATTTGAAGTTACGACACAACCCAAAGTGGAAGTTCACTGATTAAATCAAAACGTAAAAAAACGAAAAATGCAAAAAAAAAGGGTTATTTTGCCCTCGAACTTCGTCCGGCCTTTGTCTCGTCATCTGCCTACTCACCAGCACGCCCGCAGACAGACAGATCGAGCAGACGCCTTGTAATCCGCGGAATGCAGAGAGACGACATGGATGTGTTTGTGTTTATGTGTGGGCAGGAGAGATGATGAGGAGCCGCCGCCGCCGCCGCCACCCCCCCCTCCTCCTACCACACACATTGCTTTCATTCACAGCTAAACCTTGAGAGGAAGGAACAATTAACAATGCATCTGTCTGCTTTGGTTGACACCTCACTGAGAGGAACACAAAAACAGACGAGCATTGACACAAACTGAATCCGAAGCGAGGGACGCGGAAACTATTACACAGCTTATCTGTCGATGAACCAGTTCATCTCCGCCATCCATTATGAGCCTTGACAACTGTGAATTGTAATCAGGAAAGCTCAGTTCTAAGTCGTGTGGCTGAATGACGAAGCAGAGGAGGAGAACGAGGAGGAGAGAGAAAGCGGCTACAAGTAGGTGTAGGTTTGACAGCTCTGATGATATCAAACATCCTTTCATTCTTTTTCGGTAATAGCTTTGTGTTTGGGAACTGTGTGGGCCTGCGTTTGTTTTCTCCCTTTCTTTTTATATGGTAGTCACTTTCATTCCCCACCTGCTTAATGCACCCAGTTGTACAAGAGATGCTGGTAACCTTGGCAGAAACGTTAAGGAGACAAGTCATTACGCCGGCTACACGGCCAATGAGCATGCAGCAAAAACTGTAGCAAGTAACTCACCATCACCATCCTCATTCATCTTTTAAGACACCTATTACATCCATTTACAAGAAAAAAAAGCCTGAAAAGCCGGCAGTGTAGAGAGTCGTTGCTATGGAAACGACACGCCACAAATGTTTGGTATGAACTGGGCTTGACCACTACAGTGTTGGCGTCTAGTGTGATGAGTAATGTTATCTCCTGTTCCCGTCCTGCCGGTTCCCCCACGTTACACCGACGCTGATTTCACCACAACAATCGGTGTTCGGCACAATTCCCACCATGAACAAGGTGTATAAAAAATTGTTTCGATGCTCCTCGGAACAAGAAACAACTCCACCAAAGCTACAAATGGGTCAGAGTCACTTCATCTATCTGAGAAAAAAGGAAACGTTACACCATCTAAAATTTATTCGACAATCTAAATCCAAATTAGATTTCCAATCAGAGAAATCACAGCCCCCGTTCTCTGTTACGAATTCCCTCACTGCCTCTGTTTGCAAGACATGGTTAGCACAAACACTCAATACATAAACCATAAAAATGTTAACAGCTGATCTGCCTTGAAATCTTATCTGCTTTTGTCATATAAAAAAGGAAGATGCATCAGGACTACAAAAGAATAATTAAAAAAAAGCATGTATTTGATATCATGGCTACATGTGCTGAACGTAATGGTGATGGCTGAGTGTGTGTGTGTGTGTGCGTGCGTGCTTACAGATGGGTTGTGCCGTGGTGGGGCTGGGCGGCGGGAAGTCCTCTGTGAAGTTGACATTGCACATGTCGCTGCCGCAGCAGCAGAAGTGGTACGTCCCGTTTTGCATCTGCGGAGGGAGGTTGGTCACCACGCAGCGGTCGTCGCGGCAACCCTGGTGGTCGCCCAGGTGAGTCCAGCATCCTGACGGAGGCGAGTGAGGGAAGTGGGGATTGAAATAACTGCTCGAGCCCCAAGCGTGTCCAAATATCTTCCACAGACTTAAGGGCAGAATCCTTTAGCAGGCTTGTTGTTTTTATACTTTATCAGCTGAGTCAATATTCACTTTGAGAGTTACCAAAACAAACATGCATGTCTGTACGATGTCTGTTAATGAGCTAGCATTAGCATCATTTTTCTGTTATACTTTAAACATCGATACCTTAACCGCCTTAAATGCTACTGGTACCTTAGCAACACTGGGTAATGGTGAATGCTACTATTATCTTGTAATTGTAGAACAACAATATCACAAATATCACATAGTCTTGCTTTAAAAGTGGATGTATGTAAGAATGTCACAGGTAAAATTCAAGTGTTTGAAGATATTTGCGTCGGTGTTAATTGTCTCTCCGTGTCTCTTGTACCTTGTTTGACTAGTCGCACTTCGCCTGGAGGACTTTTCTCCCACAGGCCAAAACAGTGACTGCCCTTGGCGCATCGGATGGTGGTGTTCTCCGGGGAGACCCGGCCTTCGCCCCCCGCCACCCGCTCCACCTCCCACTGCTGCTGCTGGTCCGTGAAGGCGCACTCCCTCTCCTCGCCCTGCGCCGCTGTGAAGAGACAAGAGAGTCAAATCCGATTTCTTGCAAAAACAGAGGCAGGCGTTGCAGGAGCAACAAAGTGGATGGAATAGTTTGGTGACAAGAGGTAAGCACGCCACATTCTAAAATGGAGGCGGTTTGGGTGAAGACAGAGGGACAGAGACAGCTCCACGGCTTCATTCATTTGTGCCATTTCATCCACACAAACACGCACAATTACATATTATATATTTATAAAGATACAAACATGTACAAACACTTCTCGCGTACTAAACCAGCCACAGAGACAGATTGATAAAGGGTGCTGCATCTGTCTATAGAGGAAAGTCCACAGCTGAAAAATAACCAGCCTGCCTGAAAAGACTGCTGCCCCTCGCAAGCCAAAGTTCAACAGAAACACCAATTTCAACGGTAGCCTGAAGGACATAACACGGACACACACAGAGGCGTTAACAAGCCTAATGAAGGACATAAAACAGAGGCTGAAAACAGGGCGCAAAGAAAATGAGACATGGCTGTTCAACATATAAAGTCTCCTTCCTGTGTTGGGTTTCCAGAGAAGATGCGTGAACGTTTAGACGGGGTGTTTTGAGCGAACGGAGCGTGCGCTTGTTAATTGCCAGCGAGCGTATTGGAGAGTGTTAGCGATGTCAGGGAGAAACCGCCTGAGCCAGTGTCAGAGCGTTTGTTTGCGTGCTCGTAGCCTGTGCTGTGGGTAATTTCAGATTAGGGAAACATGATGTGCCAAGTTTGTTTCCCTTACTCCCCAGCTCCTCCCTTTCCTCCATCTGGGAAGGGTGGGTAAGTCTGTTGTGGAGGGTGGCTGTGCCCGGCCCCTGCCCTTGGGCTAGCCTGTGTGGGCAGAGGTTGACGCGATGGAGTGGTAGCTCTGCCGGGCATGCCGCCAACTTTCCTCCTCTGCTCCCGTCGGCAGATAAAGCTATCAACCCCGGCCTACTGTGGGCATCAACCTGTGGGCCTTGTGCTGCCTACTGTTCTGGGGGGTGCAGAGTGGGAAAGGAGTTCAAAATAAGGGTTAAGTATGTGCAGGAATATTCACTTTGATGAAGAAACTGAATTTCAACGAGCTGACAAAGACACTGCCAGGGTTAGCGGTTGGATTCCTGACAATCCTCCACGTGCATGTATTTACAGCTCATTAACATGCTCTGGGTGCAGAGGACCACCGAATGTAATTATCATATTATGTCATACTGTACATGTTCTCGTTGTACCAAACTAAAAGCCATAAAAGAAAACAATACTAACCCTAAACCAAGCATGAAATATACCGAGCAGGCTCTAGCTCTGGATGTGGGGGGAAAATGAAGACCAGCTCTACCATTAAACCAGAACATTACAGGGGGGGCACAACGCGCAGACGTTCATTCATATTTTACCACTCTTCTGTTGCTGCAGTGGGAAGATCAGCTCTGACAACACGCTTAAAGAAAAAGAAAAAAATCCACCCCACTGACGAACCTTCAGAAACATCTGTAATACTAAAATCTACGTGAACATTTCAATATGAAGTTATCATGAAAACACTGCAGTTGTAATTTGTAGGTTGTGGTGGCTTAAGCAGAACTTTTGATAGGTTCTCTCTTAGAGCATGTTAACACACTGGGCTGACAATATAATTAGTTTGATCAGCATTAAAATAAGGGTTAAAGTTCACTGTACAAAGGGTCAACTGATTGCATGTCATGCAGTTACTTCATCGTCATCATCGTCATATTGAAAACAACTGGCATGGCCCAACATTTGTTGGCGGAATAATGCATCATGTGCATCGACTGACCCCTCCCCAAAACAGCATCTGACCAATTGTAGCTTAGAAGCCACAAATAACCGTTCCAACGTCAAAAATTCAAGAGAAGCTAATAACACTGGCTAGCAACAGTTGTCTTTTTAGCTGGCAATACCACAAGGTCAAATTATTTATGGGATTTTATATTTGCCCTCGCTGAGTAGTTAAGACACACCATGCACGTTCCTTGACTGTAAATTAATTCTTGATAGCAGTCACTTCTAATAAAATAAAAAATACATAAAAAAAGATACATTCTAATCTTTTCTGCCTTGAATGTGCTTCCTCGCTAAGAATCCTAACGCGGAAATCAAGGAGCGGCCGGTAGAGGTGCGGCCAAGAGTTGCGGAGAAGGAACTCCAGGAAAGAGCGGAGAAACTTCAGGAACAATGGGAGGAAGTGCAGAGCCAGGAACGACACCCATAGACCAGTTACACAAACACACTGACCTTGTACACCAGGACTGGGAGAACAGAAATCCATAGAGAGTATCTCCTGTCTTTCTCCCAAAGCCGGGTAGATACTGCATGCTGACATTAATTATTAATACTTTTACTACAATTCAAGGCTATGAAATGAAACCCTGTGATGATGCTCGGTCTACGGGAGAAGCAAAAGGCTCAAAATCCAGAGTTATATCTAGTATCTAGTAATTGATTCTGTATTTTCTTACACAAGTGTGATTTTTCAAGTTTACTGTTGCAAGGGAAAAGGTTATATCAAGTTTTTTGTTTTGTATGAATCCATATAAACCTACTAAATAAAGGAGCTCTCCCTCTAAAATATATTTATTGGATTTAGCAGCTCAATATACAAAAAGAAAGTGAAGAGAGAAATAAATAAGGCAGGATGGAGCTCAAACCCATGCAGCCTGGGCTTTGCTCATTTGCAGTCTGAGCCATGGGAGCACTCCTGTAATGAGATTTCATTGGCTTGTCTGACACTCTGCTTGGCCGTGGTTGGTTCTCTGACTGAATTCTGTCTCTCCGAAGGAGCGCTTCTGGTTGGATGCCAATCTCCGGGGCCCATCACTGATTGGCCGTGGCAGGCTCCGTCCCCGGTTCTGCTCTGTGGAGCTTGTTGTGTGCTCTTGGCTTCCACTGCAGTATTGGATTGTGGGTTAGAGTATGCGGGCAAGGCCAGTGAAGCGAGGCAGATAGATATATATATATATGAATGAGAGAGAGAGAGAGAGAGAGAGAGAGAGAGAGAGAGAGAGAGAGAGAGAGAGAGAGAGAGAGAGAG
>JAVQJD010103400.1:0-63989 GCA_036023655.1 Nannoperca australis | reverse complement strand
GTGTGTGTGTGTGTGTGTGTGTGTGTGTGTGTGTGTGTGTGTGTGTGTGTGTGTGTGTGTGTGTGTGTGTGTGTGTGTGTGTGTGTGTGTGTGTGAGTGTGATGGATAAGATGTGAAGTTTAACATCTGGTAAGCTCAATTCGTTTGGTCTAATTCATGTATATTTTAAGTGCACTGGAACATTTAGCATTTGTGTTACTTTGAATTTGGAATGAAATCCAGAGATGAAGGTAAAAGAGAAAGTGAACAATAGCGTCTGACGAAGTGCTGGTGATGAACTCATGAACTGTTTTGATGCCACAGTATATTGCTTCCAAACCGAGTAATTGCAGTCTCTCTCTGTCAGTCCCAGAAACAATACAAGTTTTACAATCAGACCGAATATTTATTTTCACGCCGTGGTACTGAGGCACAGTCCGGACAGTGTCTCAGGTCTCTCACCTCCACACTTTTACAACTTAAGCCGCCCAAATGTGTAGTCCCACCAGAATAAGCACTGCATTTAAACAAATCAGGAAGGGCCTGGGATGCATTCGCCCCTTGTTGCAAGTCACATGACCCTCATCACGCTCGTCATTGGTCCATCAACCCATTTTGCAGCCTTCAGCTCTCGACAGTAATGTTAACATTCCCCAACAGCACCAGCACACAGATCCAATTCTCTCTCTGGTTTGCACCGCTATGAACACCAGACAGAGGAAACTACGTACAGAATGCAGACAAATCTATTCTACTTAGGTTAAGTCTCAATGAGTACAATTTGATTTATTTCTGCCATCCCCACTGGGCAGAAACAAACCCATCCAGACAACACTTGTCAGTTCATGTGGCTTTTGTTTACATGCCCTGCTTCCTTTAGAATCACACAGTTTGAACCTTAACAAACACACTTCATGTTGTTATCACCAAGCCAGGTACACGTCTTCCCACTCACAGTACCTCTTGTCCATCAGGGACCAAAACTTAGTAAATGTAGGTAAATTAAAAACACATCAGTGCTCTCATCTTACAACGGCTTAATGTGAGTAAATATAGTATCTCTACCAAGAATCCAGGCTAATTAAAATATACTAGGCCTCTTATCATTTGGGGACTTCTACTTACCTGGGGCCTGTTCAAGAGGACATTTGTCTTTTGAATTCCCTTCCCTCAAACACTTTCTTTTAAACAGAAGAGCAGGTCAGGCTTCCTGCTACTTCAATGATCATCCCCACCACAGCGCTCACGGGGGGGGGGGGGGGGGATACTGCAACAAATTAAATTTCTCTTCCTGTCTGTCCTTCTGTCTCCTTCTGCTTTCAAACTGTGCCGCAGTCAATACTCCACCCTGTAGAGGCGGAGAGCTGAGGTACACAAAACGTGTCTAACAAAGTCCATTTTGTTGACTGTCTCACCTGCAACACAAAACAACAACAACAACAACAACACATACACACTCTAAAGGTCATAAAGGACCCAACACCAACCTTTAACAATGCTGCGTCTGGATGGATGTCTGCTACAGAAATAAAGATGTATAATCTGCACCCACAAGTCAAACAGAAGGATTTTTGGGGGGGGGGCGTTTTTTGCTGTTGAGTGGCAGTTCTGCAACATTTCAACAAAGATTACACGGACGACTGCACGCATGCAAATACTCACACTGAAGCAACAAAGTGGAAGAACATTGGTCCTGTGTGTACAGATCTACTAGCAGGGGAAACTGCTTTGCTTGGACACTTCAGGGTGAATACCACAGCTGTCGTTTCATGTAGCCCTCTAACCTTTCAGTTCTGCTCTTACAAAGCAAAATGAACAGGACTGCTGAATGAAATCTTCAAATATATTGTCATGTGGAAATATGAACAAAATAAAGGGACGGAGGAAGATAGGAAGTAAACAGCTCTTTATCCGTGTTGTTCACTGTGTTACGGTGCAGGGGGATTATTTAGTAATTGAACAGTTCTACAAAGATGAACCATGTAACATGAGACGTCTCCAACTGAGTGACTCAACATGTCCTTAGTTTGGAGATATTTTAGTCTCGAAACACAGAAAAGCACGACAGCAACGTGTAACCTGTGTAAAGCCAACATTCCCAGGAGTGGAAGTTGTGCTGCATCATCAGTATCGGCAGATATCCAAATTCAGGTATTGGAATCGGATGGGACATGGAAAAAGAGTGATTGGGTGCATCTCTAGAAAACACTGCAACAACAAGACGTGGAAGAGCTGCAGCAGAAGAACTTCTTTAAAATGGTGGTTAAACATCAGTTTCAAGTGTGCAAGCATATAACTTCCCAGACCAGCTGCCAGCCAGAAATGAACAATGTTGCCAGTGGTCATAGTATAATACTCTGTTCAGTATCTGCAGTGTGAAAGGCTTTGACCTCACCTGACAAAGCAGTCAGACTCAGTCAACAGGAGTTCGCCAGAGGTTCCTGTTCTCTTCCAGATTTAGCAGCAAGCTGGTCGCTTCGTATTTAAAATGATGTTTTGTGATGGAGGGGGCGACATAAGGGCATTAGAACAATTCAAAGCTGGGAACATGTGGCTTGGTATGGGCCTTATCTAAGAAGCCTCTGGAAGCAGTTCAGACACATTTATAAGCATTAATGCCAAGAGATAAATGCAAATGTTAAATTGGAATACTTTCACGCTCTCTGAATAAATCATTTGTAGGCACAATGTGGATGCAGCAGTCGTAGACGGTGCAGCTGTAGTGGAATAATTAAGCGAGGTCCAAAACATCAACAAAACGTCTTTGGGCCGGAGAGAGAATCAAAGATTTCTGTAAGACACTGCAGCAGGCTGGCATCAGCCGTTTCTCCTGGCTTCCACTGGTACTGCTCTGCTCTGCTCTGTTATGTGACCTCGCTGTGGGTTGGAACATGTGACATAACAAATTTCATCTTCGGTATAACAAATAAAATGCAATGACGTCCATCTTTTGTGCTCTCTATTGTACTATATTTGAAACACTCAATACTCATGAAGACATCCACACATTTTCCTATCTTTACAAATAACTATCCTCTAAGGGCATCATCGCTATTACACAAAATCATTTGTTACACAAAGCCGCATTTACAAATACTATAACAGGATGAAATAGATTTTTTTGTGCCTAGTGAGAACACTTACAATGCTCCTGATTGTGAATCACAACAATGGCCTTTTACAAAACCCCTTGAAATACATTCATGTTGAAAATCTCCAGCTGCACTCGGCCTGAAAGCTCGTTCTGGTTTAGGATCCACAATATATAATGTTTCCTTCTCTTCCTCTCCTTTACTTTGTCTGTTTTCACTTCCCATATGCACGCGATAATCAGTTCCTTCACATGGACCTTTATGGCCAATGTATCACTTCAAATGAACATCAAGAGCCTCAAACAGCAAAGATTTTCATTCAACATGTGTTAAACATATTTCTGTTTTCAGACTCTGACCACTGGAACGTGAGCTTCAGACATCTTTCATCCAGCTGGAGAATTCTGCTCCTTTTAATCTGAAAGCATTCAGGGTTTAACTCCAAGCATCTGCACGGGTGAAACATTACACCCACCTGCTCCACTGTTCCAGACTCAGTCCATTTAACAACTGTGGGAACATCAACACCTCTGCTTGAGAAAAGGATACATTGAACACATACTGTATGTCTCGGCAATATATTCCCCCCAAACAACAAGCGTATACAAGGCAGGAGTTTTAAGTTAGTGCTTGGACTCATTCCAGTCCGTTCAAGTGGAAATACAGAACCTCAGAACCAGGGCTGCACAATTATGGCAAAAATCCTCATCACCATTACCTCAGTCGATATTAAGATCTGTTCATTTATTGTTTGCTCATAGACCACGCTGTGAATGAATTTCAGATCATTAAATAAACTGGTCGTATTGTGGTGCAGAGTGTGTTGGGAGTCTTCAGTATTCTCAGCCTGGCTGAGAGTGAGTTTGGGCTTTTAGGGGAGGATGGAAGGAAAGGGGTGCGCTAGATTTATAACACAAGACAAAACAAGAACTGCATTGCAAAATGTAATGCAGTACAATAATGATTTTATTTAGATTGTTGTTTTTATAATCTTTGGAAGCCAAAAATCTTATTGAAATGAAAACTGAATGTAACGCCCAGCCCTGCGAAGAACAGTAATCCACAGAACTGAACCACAGACAAAACACTGAAAACAAAGGTAATAACTAAGACCTGAACCCACATTCAAATCTCTCTTCAGTCGTTGGAGACGTCTGATGACAGTCAGATTACAGACATTACAAGGTTTGTTACAATATCACAGTTTGACTCGTGTGCATAACATTCAAACTAGAACTGCGTGCAGCCCAAATAAAGTCCTTCCTTTACTTTGGCCGTTGCTTTTCTCTGACAGTTAACTGTATTTATAAATGTCAGTTCAGACTAGAGAAAGCTTATATTGTCATATTTGCCTCCTCATCTTCACTGTGGCTCCATTTAAAAACAAGAAAAGCTTCAGTGAAAGCATCAGTTCATCTCAACACAGACACTTTGGAATTACACACACCTCGTCTCCAGCATATGTGGTGTACACATCTAAATTATACATTTAAACGTAGGTTGTCTTTATGTCATCCTCAACTTCCTCTCACAGAAAATGGAAATTAACTCTTTGCACCTTCTTTCCCCACCAACTTAAAATCTGTTTTTTGCCAATAAGACGTCTGATTCTCTAATTCAATATGTTTCAACGAGACCAGTCTCATGTTAAATGATAGCTGTTTCATCAGAAGTAGGGGTTAGTAGTTAAGGATAAACACAGACAACAACTGGCCAATCAAAAAAGCATAAATTGGTGTGACTGGTTTGTTGCCAGTTTCCTGCAGAAAGCTTCCCTCTTCAACTGAAGAACTTTTTCATCAACAAGTGAATTAAGTTTCATACTAAAATGAGATATCTGCCGTTTCAAAGAGGTGACACTCTTAGAAATGGACTAATCAAAGGTATTTGGTAATTCAAGGTGTTGATTGACAGCACCCCAGTGCACTGGATTATCTTCAATATATTACAGATACAGAGATGAACACTGGGTAATGATTTTAGGCCAGAGTGGGAATGGAAATAATGAAATATCTGCATGCCATTAAATTCTGAGATATGAGGTTTACATTACTCATCTCAAAGTGCACTTTCATATTCAAAAGTCAGTCTCTATTTTCACCCTGTGTGTGAGTGAGGAACGAGGGGAACATGGAGGTCAGTGTGTGAGAGACAGGAAAACAAGTGGCGGTAGATCAGACAGACAGACAGAAACTGTACAGACTGGCAGAGAGAAGACTGGAAAATAGGCACACACACACTCATTAAGCCCTGCGGGGTTGTTTGCCAGTCTTGTACTGCCATCTAGTGGGGACAGCTGTCGATTCATCCAGGTTTGTGCTCATTTATTCAAATCTCTAGTTCTAACTGAGTGACTTACGATGAACTAACCACGTCATAAAATGTCCTCTATTCTTTTAAATTCTTTTGGCACGAGGCAAACTTTGACAAAAACAACTGACATGTTGGTAAAAGCTGCAACAGTCTCGACAGATCACAAGGAAAAGGATGAGCTGACGTCACCCCGTGGTGCTAATGTGTCGTCTGCATGACCAGAAGGACCAGCATTCTCAGTTTCATGTGAAGAAACAAACACATAAACACCTGGGGGGAGAAAGGAAGTCCACCCACACCAAGTCCATTAGTCATAAACACTGTCATGTTAAAGCAGAGGTTATTTCACTGGATTTAGCAGGTAAAGGGCAGGTTTGTATGTGACTGGCTGTGGTTTGTTCAGCACTTTACCTTCAAGTACACCTCCTTTGGAGTGTTTTGCACAAAAATGTTATAATTTGAAGAATATCGGCCAACAAAAGAACTCCTCAATGCCTTGAGTGTAGATAGAATATAAGGGTAGAGCTCTGCTCCCACTTACCACGTGTAGTTTCTATCTCAGACGTTTCATATCCGATTGGTTTCACTCTAGAAATCTGACAAAAATCTAGAAAGGAAATGCACCCACTGGTCCTTTCTGCTGTAATATGTGTTGCTGTTTGATGTTCTTAAGCTTCGGCTCTGGGCTAAGCTTTCTCAACTGCTCAACTGATTTTGAATTGAATGGATCTTACTTCGCTTGCTAACCTGTCTCTCAGATTGCTGATGCGAGGTTTACATTATTTCTTAACTGCATTGTCACACCAACAGCCCAAAAGTCTTTGTTTGTGAAAATGTGTAATAGTGTAATTGAGAAAACTAGTAATCATTTAACTACATAGAACGGCACCTCAGGACGCTGAGAAGCCAGAAAGCTTTGTCTCAGCAGCCGTTGTTCAGTCTGACACAAACACTGGACACTTTTATGGCACGCATGCTGGCAGGGTGGTGGGTACAGTGTGTGTGTGCGTGTGCGTGTGCGTGTGTGTGTGTGTGTATTATAGGATAGCAGCATGTGTGGACATGCTTTTCATTCCGTCAGTGACAGCTCTCAGCTGTCCTCCTGTCTGCCTCTCTGTCTCCGTCTCTACACCATCCATCTGTTAGTCTCTCCTCCTGTCCCTTGCACTGTCCGTCTGTCCTCCTGTCCCCTATGCTGTCCCATTGTTAGTCTCTCCTCCTGTCCCCTGCACTGGCCATCTCGTCTGTCCACCTTGTCTCTCACTCTCTGCTTCTCTGTCACACTGATATAAGATGCTTTACTGAGTCATTACCGCGAGAAAAACTTCCACATATGAGAAATGAGAACAGTGTTGATGTGTGCATATTAACACACACACACACACTCCCAGCTGTCTGCCATGCCTTGAAGTGTGCTGAGAGGTTGGGATGTTGTTGGGTGGGGGAGGTGTAAGGGAGAAACCAGAGCTCAGGGTTCACGTACTGGCCGATCCACCTTCCCAGTACTCACTTTAACCCCAAAGTGAGACGCTACAGCTTTAGAGCGTTTGTCTGCTTCTGTGGAACTCAGCTAGTACGTTAGCTTACGGCCGGCTAACTGGTTAACAACACATCATTAAAACGGATGCTGTTGACTTCAGGGCTGTTTTCAGAAACGTCTGGTGGAGATATGAACCTCTCCAAGGGCCAGATCTTTCTGGTGTGGATTCTCAGTGTACTTGCCGGTAAGTCTTCTTATGTGTGTGTGTGTGTTGATATTTCAGCCTTCTTGGTTATATTTATGAACATGTTGTAGCAGCGCAGACCCTGAACATTTCTCCATGAACAGGTAAAACAGTCTTGCACCCTGGGACCAAAGCTCTTTGAATGGTTCAACTAATAATACCAAAAGATTCTGTTTTTAAGCTATCAAAGGGACGAGGGACTGGCCTGTTTCCACAAGTTCCACTGTTCTTTTATGAAAGCCATTATCTAGTCAGATCATATGAAGACTGTATGGGTTAGACGTATTTCAGCAAAGCACTTTGCATGTTGCTAAATTCCTGATCTCTGTGGATAAAGGGGTGATCTCTCCAGAGACTTCTCGTGTGTCGAGAGACATATTCAGAAACAGGAGACAGCTTCCTGACACATGACTGGCAACTAGAAAAGAAAAAAGCTACAAGACACGCCTGTTGTAGGCAAGATCAATTGTATACACCGTGATAAAGTTCATTTTGTTGCTAGTTAGTTTATAGATATAATATTCATGATTAATGAAGTGAATTAAATACCTGACAAATCATAATCATCGTGTTTCATCACAAAGGTGAAAGTCGTAAAACAAATCCAGTACTGCCATAAAGCAGACCTGCTCATTGATTTGCAACACTTCCCACGAAGGTCCAACACCACCTGAGATACTGAAGGCATGGGAACCACAGTATCAACAGTATCAGCAGGAGAAACATATTGATTCACATAAGAATTGTGATTCTTATCTTCTACGATTCTGACTCGCATCGGGTCGCCCACCACTACTATCCTAACAGTTTAACACTTAACTGAGTCTTTGAATTGAAATTGTTGAACTTCTGCCAGTTATTTTGTGTGAAAAGCGCTTCTAGAAATGAGAGTATGTTAGCATTTGTCCTTCAGGTACCCTAAAAAAAGGCAGCTTAGCATTGTTAGCGTTCCTCACTGCGTCATTTACTGTAGCTGATGTCCTCTTCAAGAGTGATTTATATTCATCAGTGAGTAGGTATGGGGTTTGTGTCTTTGTTCAAGGACACATGCTTGTTGATGCACACACCGTCTCTTGGGGGGGATTGAACCTGTTACCTTTCAAGTTCTGGGCAGTCTAACAACCAGGCACATACCTGCCTCCACAAAGCATGCAGCGCTTTACACACGTGTACGTCATCCATATTTCTACGCTTGATCTTCTCTTTAAATGATTTTGTATATAATCTAAACAAATGTTTTGCCAGTGAAATGCATGGTCTGCTTCTCTTTGTCCACTGATCCCTGCAAATTATTACACAACACATGAATTAAATGCTCATTCCCATGCATTTTACACACCCAGCTGCTGTGAAAGGGAGACAGTAATTATAACTTAATGTGACTGATTTATCTGGTAAGCAGCAAAAGGCACATGAAGAGACCATGACTTCAATTACTAAAAACCATCTACTTAACATCAAGTCACACGATCCACTCACACCTGCCGTGAAGCATTGGGGTTGTGGCAGAAACCAAAGGAGAACTGTGAATGAAATGAAGCAGAAGGAACGAGAGCAGGGACATTACCTACTCCACGTCCTCCGTGTCGATGACACGACCATTAAATTCCACTTGAGAGTTCAAGACGTATCTTCACAAAGATACTGCACACAGACCTGGAATGGGCTGAATGAACACTGATTACCATTATACTGTATCGTAGAGAGTTTTGATCAGGTTTTACTGGAGTGTTTCAGTGAGTGCTTCATAAATAATTTTATGTTCAACACATCTGCCAGTTTATTCTTCAGTTAAAATGCTGCATTCATTATGTTGGCATACCTGATTTGGCCAATTTTGAGTCAATGTTTAGCATTTCATTTCTTGTTTTATCTTCTATCAAGCGTTCAGTGTCTGCACCAGAGCGATTACCAGTGTATTCATTTCAGTATTTTATTTATCCTTTCCAACTCAGTGATGTGGGTACTGGCACGTTTTGGGAAACGCACTGCTGACAAATTGATGCGATGGCCAGATAGAGGTGGTGCGTCGGGATGAATGGACGCAGCCTGTAAGCCACCAGTTGGACATTATCTGCATCGCTGCAGATGTGCAATAAAAATGGCGCTCTGTAAATCATCTGAAGGTCTTTATGCCCGCCCGGATGCAACACATCCACTTTGAAAAACATTTACTAATTGGAGCTTCTATGCCAGTCTGTCAAACGGATTATTCCAGCCGCAAAACATGATTGTTTTGTCTCAGGTTAAAAAAATGAAGATCTTCAGATAACATAATACTAGATCACACTGTGGCCTCTCATGCCACTCTTCTGTATGACTAACTGCCATCTTTAGTACATGTGTGACATCTTCTTTTAGAATAAACATCTTCAGGGCTCTGTTCGGTTGTTGCTGACGTGGTCAGGTCAGCTTACCTTCAGTGAAGAAACATCTATCTGGAGTCTCAAGAACAAAAGTAAACGTGGTTCCGACTGAATCACGCTCAGCCTCACTACTACTAAACAGGGTGCGGGCTGCTCGTCTCCCTATGAAAGCCTAGAGAGCAATAAGGTGAACATTTATAATCAGTAACCATTATCAATCTGTCATACAACTGATTAAAGTGATCAATCGTAATAAGAAGGTTACCTGTGGTCTCTGGGAGGGCCAGAGAGAGAAGGTTCAGGCTGGATTTAGCCAGTGAAAGTGACTTTAGCCTTTTAGCCGGTCGAACACAGAACAGATCCATCTCCTTAAGAGATCACAGCCACGAGGGAGATTAACAGCAGAAGTGTTTCAACAG
This sequence comes from Nannoperca australis, assembly GCA_036023655.1. NCBI lineage: Eukaryota > Metazoa > Chordata > Actinopteri > Centrarchiformes > Percichthyidae > Nannoperca > Nannoperca australis. The sequence continues at coordinate 54,096 of JAVQJD010103400.1, read as the reverse complement.
GAAGGTTCAGGCTTTAGTGTCGGTCAGAAACACGTAACCATACAGTACACAAGAATTTAAATCAAAGCAGAATTTATTTATTCACTGATTAACCTTAATAGACAAGAATGCAATGCAGCCGGAGATCTGTTGTGTTTTGAGTAAAAGCAGGGCACGTACAGCAGTGATCAGAGTGATCAGAGTAAGCTAAAGAGCTATCTATAGCCAACCATACCCATTCAACGTTTGACTGAAGGCAACAACTCATGCCCACTCACTGGAGGTTAGAAAAGAAGAAATATACATACTTTATAAAACCCTGCTCAAAGTCAGTAGGACCGATTCACTTTATTTTCCCAGCCTGTCATATGACCCAAGCCAGGGACATTTGGTCAAAAGCAATTGCTTCATGGTCACGATATCATCATGGACTCAAATGCAACTGGACATCATCTCCACGCCCACACCTTTGTTACTCTTCAGCTAGAAAGTGGCAGAAAATGGAAAGAGCCGTGGCCGATTTATTTTGCAGTTATAGTTCAGGATCGAGCGGAAATTGGAGTTGACAGTGGGCATTGATTGACAGCTCCAAGTGGCTGCTCTGTCCCGCCTCCCTTCTATTTCTGTATGTGTCCAGATCAAAGTGAGCTAGCAGGACAACAGACAGGGAGCAGGCAGCCCTGAGAGGAGTGTGTGTGTGTGTGTGTGTGTGTGTGTGTGTGTGTGTGTGTGTGTGTGTGTGTGTGTGTGTGTGTGTCCATCCTCTGCTCTTGCTGGCTAAATGAAACAAGATCCTGGCCTCCTCGGTTCAGGCTGAGTGTGGATCGCCAGCAGATTCCAGAAATAAAGTTGGGTGAAAACCTGGCTAGCAGCGCACTGTGCCAATCTGCTGGGTCCTATTCTAACAAAGCTACGGGACATGTTCACTGTGATTACATGCAACTCCACCTGTAGTGCAGTACAGCCTGCTACAGTAATAGTGCCACACATGGACAAGATATAAACACACTCAAAGTCAAGTTTCTATCTTGAGAATGGTGACCAACATACTGGAGACTGTGAAAGTATCTGGTACAGAACCAGGCCGGTATTGATGTATTATCAGCTGACACCGACCGATCATTGATACGGGTTTGCAAATATTGCAAAAAAAATTAAATAAAAAACAACGTTTGAGGGATGTATGCCAAACATATTGATGTTAAGAAAATTGTATCTGGCCTTCTCAAATATTAATATCCGTATTAAGTATCAGCTTCACAAATTCACTATCAGTCAGGCGCAATTTTATGTTCACACATGTTGAATTATACTTGGATCAACAGAAGTTAAAGTTCATGTGGATTAAAAAGCATACTGCATCCCAAAAGTACTCATCATTTTTACTGGGCTGCTGATTTTTAGATGATATAATATAGAGAAACAAAAACCTGTTGGGATTTTTCCACAGACAAAAAGGTCAAAACTCAGCCACTCAAAATGATTTCCAAATGACTCTGAAGAAAATCTGCGCACAGTTTCATAAATGTCCCTAACACAGGTCAGCTGTAGATAAATGCTTGTGGTTCAATGGAGCCGTCAATGCGATGCCTCCTGACAGCCTGTGAGTAAACATCAGCCTGTAGTTCATCGCAGAAACCAACAAGAGCAGTAGCTTTATGGTGCATGTCCCACAGGCAAAGCATCATTCATGGGCTCATAAAGGCACGGTTTAAAAGAAACTACAAGTCTGCTAGCTGGAAACAGCTTTTGTACGATGAGGTGTAAAATGCAGGTTAACTGTTCTGAACTCTCAACTGATCCCGACTTAATGTCAAGTGGATTGGCCAGGGCCGGGTTTCCTGAACACCCTCTTAGCACTCAGATTAGGTTCGCTGCAAGGATTTGTACAGGAGCAGACTGGATCGCAGCACTCGGACAGCTCACGGGACAGTCGGTGCGAAGGCTTTTCACCAATGTGGAATGCCAGTCCCTTCACTGCTGTTCCTGTTGATCTGTCTGCATCTGCCTCTCCTCTCTCTCTCTCGCTCTGTCTCAGTGAAGGGTTTCAGGTTTCTGCTTGTAAGCCAGGGCGATGTTTGGTGCGTGAATCACAGTTCAACATGGGCATCAGCCGGGTACGGCAACATGTCGTACTCACCGTGTTCCTCGGCTAATGTGAGCCCAAAATACAAAGACCACCACCTCAGTGGCAAGAGCCTGTGTTTTCCTCTGTTCACCGATTCACAATATGAGAGTGAGACCAAATAAAGGTGGACTGCCTGATCAAACGTGTGCGTCTGTGTGTCCGTCATAGGTCCAGTATTCAGCTCAGAGGATGAGACTCGTCTGGTGAAAGACCTGTTTACTGGTTACAACAAGGTGGTTCGTCCAGTTAACCACTTCAGTGAAGCCGTAGTGGTCACCGTGGGACTGCAGCTGATACAGCTCATCAGTGTGGTAAGGGGGAAATACTAAATGTTAAGAAAGGAATGAAAGACTAACATGGAAGCTATTTCACTGTCCTTGTACTTTCTAAGAATAACATTTGTAATTGTAGTTTCACTAGAGACAGACTTGTAAGCACTGTGCTCTACTATCTCAAGCAAAAACTGCTGCTTCAGTAAACTAATCTAGTGTTTTCAAACCCGGGGACATTTCAAACACAGCTTATTAAAGAAGAGCACAGTTCTTATTAATTTACTAACTCAAAGACATGATGTTCTAATTGCATTACAAGGTCCAAAGCAGAGCATCCAGTTAACGCAGCAGTGGACAGGCTATTTGACAGGTTGTAAAGATGGCTCTCCATACCATGCTGTGGCAGTTTAAAGACCACGTAACATAGCATCAGTGGGTTAACAACGATCGTAAAGTTAAACCATGCTGCCAACATGTTATGGGATTTATCTGATTCATTTATAGCAAATAACAGCATCCAAATAAAAGCAAACAGTCCCATCCATCAGAGAATAAGTCAGACACTGTCCTTGGTAGTACATAAGGCAGACCTGGAAACCTTGGAGGTCAATTACAAACAGGCCCACATGCTTTCCAACCACCTGGTCTTAAGTTCAAAGAATCTGTCACATACAGACAGGAAGCAGCCAAAATAATGCAAACCGCCAGGTGGCTTCAGGTACACCGTCAAGACAAGCTCACGATATCCAGCCACACTCGTGCAACAGGCCGTCACTTAACAGGCTCCGTGGCCGTGCATGCCCTCCATTCTACCCGGGGTCACAGTGAGCGTGTGGGCTCGGTGGTGGTGGTGGTGGTGGCACGGCGGCCACAACACACAGGTAGCACAAACACAACAGCTGCTCTTACTGTTCGGAGCTCTCCTTCTGCTCTCCTCCTGTTCTCCTTCTGCTCTCCCCCCGAGCTCCTCCTGCTCTCCTCCTGTTCTCCTCCTGTTCTCCTGCTGCTCTCCTCCGGAGCTCCTCCTGTTCTCCTCCTGCTCTCCTCGGGGTCTTCAGCTAGCTTCACCGGGCTGTAGAGATAACGTCCGCGGCCACAGGCCTCCTCTCTCCCCGGGAGGCAGTAACCAGCAGCCCCACAAGTGGACACAGTTAATTAGCGTCAGCATTGGACAAAGCATGAACTTTGCTTTAAACATTTGGTGTCGAAACGTTTTGTCTGCTCGGGATTCAACCTCGCGACGTGCACGCGCGAACACTTCACCTTCAAGGTGTGTTTGAGGGAAACGTTTGACAGTTTGTGTTTTTATAATCCATAACTCTAACACAATTGACATGACACAGTCACAAAATGGTACATTTTTACAAAAATACAAATGATATTTGTTTGTCGTGTTGTGCTTTTCTCAGGATGAAGTTAACCAGATTGTGACCAGCAATGTCCGCCTCAAACAGGTAAATGTGACCTGTGTTTCCGGTTTCCGGTTTCTACCTGGTGAACATATCAAACAAAGTAGATCACAAATGAATGATCTCCGCTGTTTTAACTTCCAGCATCGTTTTTTCATAAAGGAGAGGGTGATTTAAAAAAGAAATCTTGAATTATAAATAAGGGATGATTTGTGATTAAAGTTTAGATATAAAACACCTGAACTTTGTAGACCAAATTATCTAAAGTTTTCCACTCTTCACCGCAGCAATGGTTAGATGTGAACCTGAACTGGAATCCGGATGAATACGGAGGCATCAGGAAGATCAGAGTCCCTTCAACCGACATATGGAAACCTGACCTGGTGCTATACAACAAGTAAACACACACACACACACACACCGTCTCTTTGGTATGTTACTACTATATATATATTATTATTATTATATATACTCTTCCTCTCCTCTGTCCCTGTGCTCCTCCTCTGCAGCGCCGACGGTGACTTTGCCATCATCCATGAAACCAAAGTCCTGTTGGAGCACACTGGGTTGATAACGTGGAACCCTCCGGCCATCTTTAAGAGTTACTGTGAGATCATTGTCCTCCATTTCCCGTTTGACCTGCAGAACTGCAGCATGAAGCTGGGGACGTGGACATACGATGGACTGCTGGTTGTCATCAACCCAGTGAGTGTGACGTATAAATGTCCCTTTATCTCTTTTGTAATACACTTTTCTGTTGTAGTGCATTATTCCCCACTGTGCTGTCTCTTCAGGACAGTGACCGGCCTGACCTCAGTAACTTCATGGAGTCGGGTGAATGGGTGTTAAAGGACTACAGGAGCTGGAAACACTGGGTTTACTACACCTGCTGTCCCGACACACCGTACCTGGACATCACCTACCATTTCCTGATGCTGCGGCTGCCTCTCTATTTCATTGTCAACGTCATCATTCCGTGCATGCTGTTCTCTTTCCTCACCGGACTGGTCTTCTACCTGCCTACTGACTCTGGTACGTTCGTCCCTGTGGGCCCTGGAGGGAAAACTTTAATGGTGACTATAGAAAGTAGATATGACCATGTCCCACTTTCACCAGTTAGTAACACTCTTCAGATGTATTTGCTCACACGTGGCACATATGACATATGTATTATGAATGTGGAGACTGTGATATTTTCAGACCCGTTTGGGGCCACTTTCATATGTGGAAAATCTATTAAATCCAATATAATGTTTATTTTGGATCGCTGTGACTTTCATTTAAACTTACAGATTGGAATTTTCCAGTAATTTGCTTGCTGTGCATGAACTTATTCCCGTTTATTTAACATCGCAACACTATGGGGTCTTCTTTTCTCTTAACAAAATGCAGAAAGTGGAAATGATTATTTAAAAATAGCATAAAGCGCAAATTCAGGTCAGTGCTGTATGATAAATGGTAGAAATAATAGGCAATGTATAAGCTTGGCATCACAACCTGTGGTGTAAAAGTAGCCTGAATTTCTGTGTCCGTGTCTCCAGGTGAGAAGATGACTCTGTCCATCTCCGTCCTGCTGTCTCTCACTGTCTTCCTGCTGGTTATCGTGGAGCTGATCCCCTCCACCTCCAGCGCTGTCCCTCTCATAGGGAAGTACATGCTCTTCACGATGGTGTTTGTCATCGCCTCCATCATCATCACTGTCATCGTCATCAACACACATCACCGCTCACCCAGCACGCACACCATGCCCGTCTGGATCCGCAAGGTTTATGTTTCGTTTATCTACCTGTGATCGTTGTTGTTGTTGTTGTTGTTGTATGTGACTGTTTTAAAGGAATGTAATCAAAACCTGCATCCGCCCGTCTCTCAGGTCTTCATTGAAACCATTCCCAACATGATGTTCTTCTCCACCATGAAGCGTCCCAGTCAGGAGATCCAGCAGAAGAGGCTGTTTCCTACTGACATGGACATCTCTGACATCTCAGGCAAGGCCACAGCTTAATGACTCACACAGTCTGAACCAGGACTGTATTACACTAACATGCTGTGAGCTTGTTGTAATATGTGTAATATGTAATATGAGTTATGATTGAAAAGCAAAATACCCTAAAGTCAGTTAAAATTATTCGGGAAGACGCCATGTCTCTACGTGTATCCCCACAACTACAACCTGCTCTCTCCTCTGCAGGTAACCCCACCCCCAGCAGCGTCACCTACCAGTCTCCCATCACTAAAAACCCAGATGTTCGCAGCGCCATTGAAGGGGTGAAGTACATCGCTGAAACCATGAAATCAGACGAGGAGTCTAACAATGTAAGACAACGCAAGTGTATGAACCTTTACACATTCAGCTGCACAGCCATGCATATATTTATTTAAAAATCTTAAATGCCTCTAATAAAGCTGCACAATAGTTGAAATGTTGTGATTGCAGTAGAAACAATAGCAAGCATTTAATATTTTAGTCAATTCCTGAAGCCATGAGGTTGGGAAGACTCCAGAAAGTACCTGTGGAAAGAGCCAGGCTAGCTGTTTCCCTGTTTCCAGCCTTTGTGCTAAGCTAAGCTAATTAGCTGCTTGCTCTGGCTTCATATTTAATGTGCGAACGTGAGAGTGAACAATAAACTTTCCATTCAATTCCATTCACATCTGTTGTGCTTTTTAAAAATGCTGCTAACGACAACACGACCCCCCCCCCCCCGTCTCGTTCCAGGCAGCAGAGGAGTGGAAGTTCGTTGCCATGGTTTTGGACCACATCCTGCTCTGCGTCTTCATGGCCGTGTGCATCATCGGGACACTTGCCGTCTTCGCTGGGAGACTCATCGAGCTCAACATGCTGTAGAGGCCTGACCCATAAAGCAGTGTGTGTGTGTGTGTGTGTGTGTGTGTGTGTTATCATGATAGATATCTCTGTATCTCACACACAAACGGTTTGAGTTGATTTTTAAACGCTCTCACGCTCCCAATTTTGAATGTTTGAGTTTGTGTATTTGAGGAGACTGCAGTTAAAAGCAAATCCAGGCATCTTAAAGGCACGAGTCTCGTGATCTACGTGAGTCATACTTGAAGTTAATCTTGTCACTAGCACTTTTCCTAGTGTTTGAGTTGTTTTTCTACAGTGTGTTGTTGCTGCAGTTCACTCTGGTGGGCTCTGTGGGTGTATTTTATTACTCTTACTCGTGTAAAAGTCATAACGGGAATGATTTGTTTTGTCTTTTTCTTGGCAGCTTGTTTTAAAGTTTGGGTCAGAGGATTTAATTAAATGTTAAAACAGAAAGAAACTTTGTGCTGAGGACCGAGAATGGATGCTATATCATGAGCAAATACGTGTACGTTCTATTAACATTTTGAGTGAATAAAAAAAATGAATGTTTTGTTTTTCCTTACATTTGATTTCATCTCATCTTACTTCGAAACCTTTCATTTTTATTTATGGGTTACGGTTGTGACTTGTGTAAATGTCTGTGGGTTAGTGGCACGGTTTGCTTTGTCCCTGTTGCATGTAAATTCCTCTTAACTCTGTTGTACAGTTTAAGAGCTCCTTTTTTTGATAAATGATTTTCAACCACAAGGACAGTGGTTGAAAATCTGTTTAAACTGATCTGCTGCTTCAAAGTCAATCTATCTTTTCCAGTAAAAACTATAAACAGGTGTGTTGTGGGTGGAGTTACTGGTGCTGCACCAACCTGGTGTGCTGCTCCTCGATAACACTTAGTTTTGATTGGTCAGGTCTAACGCGTGTAGATTAATTAAGGGAACATGGGATTGAAGCTGATAAGGATTGTGTGTTTTGTGCAGCTTTAATTACGTCATAGCAAATGAAACAAACAGCAAAGTAGCAAAGGAAGATTAAGCAACGGATGGGAAAAAATCCTTCCAATTGAAATCTGAAATATCACAGCTGCAGTGTTGCTGCCTGTTAACAGCAACCAGCTGAAGGCAGCTTGATTTATTTTGCTGTTGTGATTCCTTGTTGTCATATTGTGATGATCGTTTGCAGCTGTGTAGATGTGAAAGAGTGAAAAATAAATATTCATTTATTTTACACCATTGTATCTTTCTTTATTGTTGTATTGTGTTGGTACTGTAATCTAAAGCTTCATGGACATATTCAATCTGACCCTTTCTACATAACTATCTCATTACATATGAGGATGAGGATGCAGCGGAGGCCCACGTGGGTTATAGATGAGTTTTGTTGCTACCAAGCTTAGACTGAGAAATTCAGCTCACCCAAATCATAATAAGCAAAGGTTGTTCCTTGCGTACCTTCTCACTAAACTAATACGTACCCAACGTGGACAACATGTTAAGAACCAGAACTAAACGCATTCATATAATATTCATCAATAGTGGTTGAAAAACTTTATTAGGCAAGCCATGCACAAACATGGCAACCAGCATTGGCAGAAATACAAGTGATAAATCTAGCAGAGAAAAACAAAACTCCAAATACAAAGTAAACAGGTGTGACATGTGCCAGTGTGCAAGACTACTTTTGAAAATCGGACACGTTTTTTATCACCAGCAGGTATTCTGAGGCATAAAAAGCTCGCACCATTCAGCTAAACACAATATGCTGTCAGTAAGCTGGTGCAGGTGCCATGATGCTACATTTTGCAGCTTTGGGAAATAACAGGACAAAATCTAAATGTCAAGGAGTGGAGTCAGGCAACTTTAAATTCATTACACGGTTTCACCTCAACATTCAACAAAGGTTTGCCCAAAAGCACTTCTGCTGCCAGCCCAAACCACGCCAAATGATTCCACGTTGTTGTGAGGTTTTGAGGAGGTCAACAACTTCTTGGAAACACACACAGAATAAGAGCAAAAATCAGAAACTAAAAACATTCAAATATACACATTAAACAAGATTTAATCAAGAATATGTTGCCCACTTGGCCTGGGCGCGTTTCTAGGACCAGAGACAGGTGATTCAACATATTCACTCACTATTTCTTACGGTTCCATTTAATAACTGAATAAAATGTTGCTGTTGCTAGACATAGGGCAGATTACACTTTAAACTAATGAAAATAACAGTAGCAGGTAGCTACTGTGAGTGCATATTTCAAAGACTTAAATCAATGTAAGCACAAAAGAAAAACACCTTAAAACATTTATAAACAAATACTATTCTGCAGCAACCTGCGAGGCTACGGAACCCAAACTGAGGTCTACACTTTTAAATAGTTTCAATAGTCTGTTTAAAACCCGACGGTGCAGCAAAACCTGAACACATTACAACACAATATGGCCAAATAAATACAAAGTGCACATGGAATCAGGAAATACAGGTAAAACCGTGCATATGGCAAATGATAATCCTGATGATAACTATGATTGACAGCTCATCTGTTTTTTATTTCCTCACCTGCTTTTAAAAGGTTCAGTTCAGTCAGACGCTGCTTCATTGTTAGCATTGCTCATCAACACAAATGTATTCTCAAGCTAACGCGTTAGTTCAACAGGTCACATATCAAAGAAAGATCTTTATAAAACTAATGATTTCTGTGTGACTTTTCCAGACCTGATGAGTCGGGCTTTGATCCAGGGAGAGCAGGGACGCAGCAGCAGGGTTATACTGAACGTTAAATACAGCCTCTGCTCAAAACACACTCATCTGAAGCTGTGTTCAACAGCACAAAGTGCAGTTATCTGGGAAACCTCTCATATCCCAGATACCTCGTCCGGCACAAGCTGCTAAAACATCTTAAACAAAGTTAAACATCTGAGCAGGATAAAACAGAAGCACTGCCTTGAAACCTAATGGCATACTTTTATGCTTATACTGTAAACACATTGATGATGTCGCGATTGGCAACAGGTTTGTATCAAGATGCAATTTGTTGAATATAAGTTTTTCTCAGCAAAGTTAGTGAGACGTTGTTGTGCACTACCCAACAAAAGAATAAATAACCTGTACGTGCTATACTTACGTTTGAGTCATAATAAAGTGTGATCTGAGCAGCCAACTGTTCAGCAAACTGTTACCTTATAGTGTAAATCATACAATACTGAAAACTAACTGTCAGTTACCACATGAAGAGCATTATCAGCAGCCAACTACTCCTGGAGAAACAGCCTTTAACTACAATAAATCTGAAAGCCCCAGTCAACTCATCCAACTGTTCAGGCCGGGATGTGCTGGCATCCTTTTAGGCAATATCGATGGACAATTTTACTATTAAATATCATTCAGATCATCATAGTGCATCATGTTTTTCAATAAGAAAACACACCATCGACACAATGCCCCCCTGCTTCGTCTCACTATGATGGTTTTTTGACGGTGAAAAAATATTTTTTAAACAAAGGTTGAGTGAGACTGATGCCGTTTTTGGTTTTGGAAGAAAGATGTCATTAAACTATTGTTGGTGACAATCCTTGTCCACCTACATCGCTTAAAACTGCCACCTGTCTGACGGCCTAGAACGACACCTTTGGTTTGGACTGGTTGATCAGACGTCCGCGGTCCTCTTCTGGACTCTGCAACTACGACAGCTGAGATTCTGTCTCACAGGGGGCGCTGGCACTCCGCTCTGATGCTCCCCCTTCCTCAGCCTGAACCACTTCTTCTTCCTCCTCCACCTCCTCTTCCTCCTCCTGCAGCTGCTGCTGCGGCTGCTGCTCCTCTGATTGGCTCTCACTCTCTACTTCTTTAGTGGCTCCTTCGTCTTGCCCCAACTCTTTCTCATCTGAGGAGAAGACGAGTAAGTAAATTGTGTTTATGACGAGTATGTGAAGAGACAAAAGAACAGGGAAGGATGAGAGAGAGAGAGAGAGAGAGGGAGGGAGCATCTCAGAGAGTGTGAATAGATCGCAATACAACATGATTGGTTGTTGGGAGTTCAAATTTGTGGTGAATCGAAGAAAATTTGCAGCATCCCGTTTGTTAGAGTTAACACAAGATAAATAAGAGTTTACTGAACAATAGAGAACGTATGAGGCTTTACTGACATCCCTTAACATCTCCCTCCTCCCATTCAACAGCACAGCTTCAAGAGGACAATTAATACTGTACGTCACTCGTCATCACACTTCATCCAAATCAACGCCAGAGGCTCGGGTGTTTCACTTATTATAATTCCATTATTGAAATGCTTTGTATGTTTCACTGTGGATTTTTAGAATCAAGACTCATTCCATTACATAGAAAATAATCACATACAGATCCAATCAATTCCAGCCCGTGGCCAAAAGGAAGGCTTGAATCCCGACCGGACAGGATGAATAATCCCGGAGGAGACGGGTGTTAACCTGCTCTTCAGTTACTAAACTCACTGTGGAGGATCACACTGTCCAACTACAGGACGTGGTTTGTGAGAGATGAGGATGTTGTGGGGGGGGAAACCGCAACACACTTGCTGAACTGGAAAAGTAAATACAGTACATTCTTGCAAGGTGCCTGTACAGATGGGACTAATTATGGGATGAACAACACACACAAACAGGAAGGCATTGGACACTCTACGGCTGATTGGGTAGAAATGAGCTACAGGTAGGATTAAAAGCACTAAACTGAGCTCTTATCTTAAAATCACCCAAGCTCCTCCAGAGAAATACATCTTGTCTGAACGGGGGCTTAAACGACCAGACACAAAATGACACTTTATGCACAAAACATTTGACACGCTGACCAGGCCCAAACTCTGATCTCTTTTAGACTTCATGTAGGCGTAGAAGACAGAGAACAATCTAGACATTAACTAGGTAGACTGGAGAGGAAACCAATCAGTTTGAAAGCTCGTCTAAATGTTTTGTACACTCAGTGTAGACCAGACTCGGGTCAAACAAGTTATTTTTTAGAATGAGTTTTGTTTAGCATCTGCTTAAATTCACAGGGCACCAAATGTTGAGGATGAATCCATCTGGACAATTCAGACAATACGAGATCCGTATGAATTTAAAATGTATTTGTAAACACTATTTAACCCAGGTCTGGTGTAAAGATCCCATTGTTGCTTTAGTGTGATTAGAGGAAGCTATTTGGGATAGATGCTGGTCTGCATTCTACAATGTTATGGATTCTACAGCAAACTAAATTGACAGATTCTGGGGTAATCAACTCAGTTCAGATGAGATTAATCAAATTAAGCCAGATCAGACAGTGCAGGGAGAGGAGGGGAACCTGGACTCTGCTGAGGTCGGTTCTGAGGGTTCTTTGGACTCTGCTGGATCTGGAAACTGTGGACCAAATTCCACGGAGCCGGAGCCTTGGCTAGAGGCAAGATCACACTGTTAAACCCACTGGTCACTATAACGCAACACGGTTAGCGTCTTCACAGGTCTGAATAAGGAAATGTGCTGAGGCGCTTCTATGAATGTAGGACTTGATGGATGCAAGCTGTTGAGAGAATTATTATTATATTTATTATTTTTGCATTAAGCTATTTGTTGAACCAATCTGTAATGTTGGAGCTTTTTGTTCCCGGTCATGTTGTCTTCTACTTGTCTGATTACAGAATCTATTTCCAAAATCTATTTCCAAAGTGAAACTAACTGTCTAGCATTTTCTTTACAGATTTCATCTGATAAACCTGATGCATTATTGCATTGTAAAAACTCTGTTGCTTCTTGCAGCAATGAGGACGGTGATATTTGGAGAGGGCAGTGTCTCACCTCTGCTGGCTTGTTGCTCACTAACAACTATAAAAGGCCAACTTTTGACATCATTAAAGTTAGGAAAAGAATCAAACGCATGAAAAAGGTTAACTAGAGCAATGTAATAAGAAGCATTTAACACTGGCAGTTAGGACATGGAGTAAGTAACACAGATGCACAGAACGGTGTAAGTGTGTGTGTGTGTGTGTGTGTGTGTGTGTGTGTGTGTGTGTGTCTCAGAGGTCAGTATTTTCAGTGTCTTGGTCTCTGTTTCCTTCCCGTCTCAGATTCAGCCCTAATTTACTTTTTGTCTGAGCTCAGATGTTTATTCAGTCAAACGATGACTGTTCTTCCAGTATGTATGAATCAGGACAGATACTGTGTTTCTCCAGTACCTCCAGAAGGGGGCGGGCTGTCCTCTGTGTCTGTCCCAGAACGCAGTGTCGGTCCAGGACCTGATTCTGCTCGCAGCCTCCTCTCGTAGCTGAACTCTGGAAGCCTGGGAGCCTGAGGGCGTGTCTTCCTGGCCGGATTCAGGAAGTAGCAATACGCACATCGGAATGCTGGGGGGGTGGGAGAAAGAAAGAGGGAGCGAGAAAGAAAACAAGAAAAAGAATTAGCAAAATAGAAAAAGAGATCGTATGATTTCATAATCTCTGGCAAAGATCGCATCATTAAATGCAGTGGAGTGTTTCTGTTCTTACCTAGATATTCAAACTCTTCTTTCAGAGCCATGCCGTTATGAGAAAAACACTGTTGGCAGATCAAAGCGTATCTATAGGAAGGAAGGAGAGAGACGGTTTTATGATATATAAGATTTATGTTCTTTGGTTAAAGTTCATTTCCATTAACCTGCCACATCTACTTCCATCACCTGTTTCCCAGAGGACCTTTGTACCCCAGAGCATGCACTTTGTTTCAATCAAAGGTGAACATATGTCCAAATAGGTGGAGCTAACTAACAAACGAATCATCACATGTCATTAATGTCCCATGATGCAGCTCTTTTACCTTCATCCAGTTTCTGTTGCAACTATTCCTGACTTTGCCAGTAGGAGGCGACATCAACATGTCTTCATCTACAGGGTTAAACTGCTGCTGCTATGACTTTCCTGTCTCACAATGACTGTACACCACTCCCTTGTGGAGAACCTGCACACTGCTACATGAGAACGTGAGTTTGGGAGTAAGTTACAAGACGCTTCCACACGGGGTTTTACATCTAAAAAGGGTCTTCACCTGTTCTGTGGTCCATCCCCTACCAGGTACTCAATGACTCTGTCCACAGCTCCCCTGTCTTTGGGCAGAATGGGTCTTGCTAATGGAGGACCTGGTGGGTGCATGCCTGCAAGAACAGTCCACACACAAGGAAATAAATACACACATAGAAGAAAGCATTACTCTTTTGAAATTAAGAAATCATTTGAATTTGGGTCTTAAACTGCAAAAACCAGCTACAGCAGATGCTGCTTCTTTAATTTTCATGCATACAGAGAAGCATTTATACCAAGACGCGCTCAAAGGCTTTCCAACCTACCTACACCTGGTATAGGGGAGCAGGGCGTCCTGGGTACTGCCCCCTGCAGGACAGAGGCAGACAGAGCAGATCTCTCCGGTGGTCCTCCTGGAGCTGAGAGAGGGACAGGTTCTGTAGGCAGAGCAACATCACATAAAGACACAGACAGGCGTCTAAAAGAACTAAGTGAAAGGCAACTGGACTTGCTGTTCAGTCCAGTTGCCTTTCACTTAGCACTTCGCCCATGACCTGGATGCCTGAGAATCTGCAGACAGACTTGACTTGGAATATTCCTTAGTGACAAATCACAACTGAGAAGCTCTCACTGTCAACTCACGGTGCCGTGTTGACCCAGCATCATACTTCATGTTAAGTATCTCTGTGTCTCCCCTTACCCACAGGTGTGCCCCCTGGTCCCAACAGGGGCCGTGCTCCCACGGGAGTCATCACCATTGCGCCCGGGGTGCCCATCGGCATGGGTCTCATTGCCACCCCTCTCTGTCGAATCTCTGCACAGAGAAGAGAAACTTCTAGTGACAAAGAAAGGCTTTTTGTAGTTCTTGTCTCGGGAAAATGGACATCCCTGCGCGCCATCAAACACCACTCAACAAACTTTAAATGTGACGCTTTATCTTCCCGCAGGGTATTGATGTGTGTCGTACCTTGTCCTGGCCTGGGAGTCATTTGAGGACGCACAGGAGTCGACTCCAGTTCCTACAACATAACAGCAAACAAAACCAGAGAGTTACAATAAAAGATCAAACAAACCGAAAAATAAAAAAATACAACGGCACTCACAGCTTTCCTCTTAGCGTTGGGGTCAAAGCGTTCCAGGATGAGCTTGGCGTTTTTGTAAGTCTCTGTTTCCATCACTTCCTCCAGCTGGAAACACAAAACAGAGAAATCTTCGTTTGAACATGCAGACTGAACTGTGGCCCTTTGATTAAAACACAGGGAGCACTAACTCTAAGTAGCAAATCTAAATGTTGAGAAGGGACTCTACATATGAAAGAACAGGCCAAGAAGTAGCAGTTTTCTAAGCTTGTTGAAATAAGCAATTTGTAAAAGAAACTACTGCAAAGAATGAGCAGCAATCTTTGTGGCAATGTCAAGAAATACTACTTTGCAGATATTAGAACAAAAAAACAAGACTTTGCATTTTGACTTCAGGGGTAAGGAAGACAACGGCCCCACTCCCTCACACCATAGCATCCAAACTGTCTCTCTTTAAACAAGCCAGTAAAGTAAAGTGACACTTACAATCTTTTTTTTGGTAGCCTTTAAATCTTCTAGTTTATCGTCTAGAAAGAGAAGCAGAATGAAATTAGAATCTGCCAAAGGTCCTAAAATTAACTAATGCCCAAAAGATTATGATGTTATCGGGATGGACAAATGGACAGAGAGGGACTGACAGACAACTTACTGTTTCTCTCAGTGCGTTTGGAAAAGAGGAAGACCAACAACTTCCTGATGAACCACACCCTGGTGACAGGAAAGAGAAGCCACGAGAGATGGAATTGTTCTTAATAACCAACTTTACATTCAATTAAACTAACACAAGCAGTCTTTGTTCACTGTACAGCTTATCAAACTCATGGATAATACCATACAAAAACTCTGCATACAAGGAGTATTAAAATGATATTCTAAAATGTGTACCAGGTTAAAAATCATCAGTCATGTCTGTATTGAGGATTGTAAAACTACGTAAGCACTCACAGCACAGGGTATATGAAGAAAGGCAGAGCCATGGCTATTCTCTGCAACCATTGTTCAGGTAGGTAGAGGCAGTACACGACCAGGGAGGTCAACAAGTATAGGACTGACGAGTAGAGAAGAAGCCGGCCGACCCACAGCTACAGAGAGATGCACACAAACACACTGATGAGGACAAACAAACTGCAATTCAGGAATATACTACTGCACATCTTGGATGTTTGGCGACTTCACCTTTTGGAGTCGTTGGTTTTTGGCTCTGAACTCCTCCAGATCTTTAATCTCCTACAAGGGAAACATGGAGGTTAAAGGTAATTTAAATAACGCTAAGAATCTCCAATAATCAGAGGTTACATTTAGAGTTTATCACTCGCTTCCAGGAAAGCCATTTCCTTAACTTTAAGATACGTTCTATTTGCTCTGATTTCATTTGCGATGCTCAGGTGAGTTACTGTTTCAGGTTGATACAAGAAATCGCCACATCCCATTTTCAATACAATAGTGACCTTTTGCAGGGAGCAGGTCTAATGACATTAGCTGGATACTTTTATTGAGTAAAACGTGGAATTCCTCTCCCCATGTTCAGTGTGGTCGTCCCATAATTCAACAATGCTGCTTCTGAGACAGCTCCCCTTTGATTGTACTGTATATCTTTATTATGAAAAACTAAAATGCAAACTGTGATTGAGAAAGACGTACATACTTTTACATACCATACATGTTCTGTGTTATAAGCATTGAGTGAGTGCATATAATCAGATTGAGTATTTAGTCAGTACCTTGTCAATGTTCTCCAGCTGCTCAACTGTGGTTGGCTTTGTCTGGATTGAGGATAAAGAACAGTTAACACCGGGCTTCTCAGCGTCAATCACAGCCAACAGACTAAGAACAGACTGATATGTCAGTAAATAATCAACCCTGTTCCTGTAAAAACATGCATTCTCACGACTTATCAAGGGGTCGGTTTCTGGTACACTGAAATATATGAGCCAATTCCACATTTCTCATCTGTGTGCAATTCCTCTTCTCTGTGTGTGAATAAATAAGGAAGAGGAGGAATAGAGGAATAAAGAACCATGGGTTGCACTTTCGATTGCTCACTCTCTCTGCCTGTCTCTCTCTCTGTCCCTTTGACTTCTCTAGCATGTCTAAAAATAGTATATGAATTCTATCTCGGAAATCTAGCTCGGGTGCAGGGTGTTGATGAATAGCATGCATCAGACTTTAAGGCTTTTAAAACAATATAAAGCCAACTGAAATAAGACCCATGTGCTACAACTCTTCTTAAAAAGGACTTTCATCAAAATGTTGTGAAACCTGTATTAGTCTTGTCTCATAGTTGTTGATTTTTATATCTTGCCTTCTGTTTATATAGGGCAATGTTAACTCGTCTATTTCACTGTCCTTTCTTCTACTCAGACCTGCAGTGATCTTTGACTTGACTCTTCCTTGTCTCTCATCCACTTACCTTCCATCTGGACATCAGGCCCCCCATGTCTGTAAAAGACAGTGTTCTCCTCCTGGGTTGCTTTGGGTCACTATGGAACAGAAAGTTTCTGCTAAACTACGTGTGTCAGGTAAACAAAGCACACAGTCCTTGCCGATACAGTTACACAATTTCTGCTGCTGATGTTAGAAACCACAGTTAGTTAAGCCCTGTTACTACAGTAACACAACACTTGCATCAGCTGGACACAATGGGTCCTTTGTTACTGTGGATTTATTAAGAAAATCCTTGCTTATAGCTCCTTTTATAATTTATAATCTGGACAACATGGCAGAATGTACCCATGCATTTTAGAGAAAGGACAAAAGGAAACCAGCAAGAAATGTGCAGTGTTTTTCACGAGTTTTCCAATATGCAGAAAGAGACAATAGCAAACATCCTGAACCGTCTTCCAAAGAATACTAGTAAAATGTTCAATGAGAGCATTTGATTTTGTTGGTTAGCATACAGTTGGTATGGTTTGTTCTCTTGGAAACAACACTATCAGTACATTACTTGAAGTAAAAAGGAGCAGACCTCTACATGTGTAACTTTTGTGAGTTAAGCTAGACGGTAAAAGAAAGCTGGTGGTCACAGACATAAATGTTAACTGTTAAAACGTTAACTGGCTTTTCTTTAAGACCTCGAAAGTACAACGTATGGCTGTTTGCAGACAAATAAGTTACTTGCCTATCTAGCATTGTCCTTTCACATAAGACAAATAAACACTAATATAGTTTTCACGTTTCCAGCTAATGGAGTTATAGCTAACGTTAGCTGCTCCATCCAAAACCTGGATAACTCAGACCGCTGCTAGCAAGCAACAGTAACGTTATATAACCAGACACAGGCCGTAGGTCACCTACACTTCCACTTGCGTATACCTTTGGTCTGAATTAAACAAAACCGTACCTGAAGTGCAACGTATATAAAGTTAGTTAGCTAGCTAGCTACTGCAACACTAACAGACTAGTACCAACGTCACCAGCAACACACTGTGGTTAAGGTTGGTCATCTTCATTAGGCCTTTAATTTAAAGAAAAATACTTACATTAGGGTTAAGACGTGTTTAGGTGTTTCACTTAATCGGTCATTTCGTCAAATTAGCGCAGAAACAAACAAACAGCAGACTTTTGCTGTTAATTTCCCCAACTGCCAAGCGTTGGCGCGGCGTGGAGACGTAACGGACGTAACTTGTGGATGACGTAAACCGGAATAGGAGGTGATTTGTTTCCCAGAGTCCTTTGCGTTGTAGTCTTTTCTGGTCCTTTGGTCAAGTCCTGCAATTTTCACCATGTTTGGAGTGTTTTAACATTTA
Organism: Nannoperca australis; assembly: GCA_036023655.1. Taxonomy (NCBI): domain Eukaryota; kingdom Metazoa; phylum Chordata; class Actinopteri; order Centrarchiformes; family Percichthyidae; genus Nannoperca; species Nannoperca australis. Next base: position 35,668 of record JAVQJD010103400.1, on the reverse strand, counting down.
GACAAGTCAAAAAATGAAAGGCCAAACCAAAACAAGAAATTACAGAAGTATAAAGTCTTCAAATAAGAAAAGATAAAGTCCAAAAAGGAACCCCCACACAAATTAAATAGCGTATAGTTATGTTTTTCTAGTCAAGTAAGCTGTAAGTCATCTTTGCGCCACTAGATGTCGCAATTTTATTATTTCATGTGGGCTGTCATTATTCAACGCAGCAATCAATGTGAGCTGATCAATGGGACGGAGAATAATGAATACAAATGTAAGCTGTGATGACATTACATCTTTAATTAAACAGTGAATAGTATTCTTTCAATCATGCATGCCAAAATGTATTTTTATTTTAATACAATCACCTCCAAAATATATGCAATGTAATAATTTCCATTCCAGCCAAACTGCAACGATTGTAACAATGATGCCCTCTCTTCTTCTCAGAGGGTAACAGCAGCTGGTAAGGCACTTTGCGCTCCCTACAGATGCTGTAGATAGCAGACGTCTAGAACCAGACGTTCCTTTAAATAAAAGTGACTTATTCTGCAGAAAAACTAAAAAAAACAGAATCTGGGCTGCTGATTGCCACACACCAAAAACAAATTGGGGCCAAGCTCAGCTCCTCAAAACACACACACACACACATAGTGTTTCCACTGTTATCACATTACAGAAAATGCTGTGAAGCAGTGGAATCATTTTCTCAAATCCCAACTGAGCTGTTTCAGATTAGGCTGCAGTGTGCAGAGATTTGGCCTTCAGCTTTAATGCTTACAGCTTCCTCTGGAGTCTGAAGAGTTATGGGCCTAATAAAACTCTCTCTCTCTCTCTCTCTTTCCCCTGCTCTTTCTCCCTCCCTCCCTCACACACATACACACACACACACACCCAAGATATGCTGTTGATGTATATTATAGCTGATGAGTAATCTTGATGCTGATGTTATTTCCGTTTCATTAACCCTTAATAAATTAAACACTATGAATGAAAATGAACAGCAGGGACTTTGTTTTACAATTCTCCAGCACACTGCTTACACACACTAAGTGTGTGTGTGTGTGTGTGTGTGTGTGTGTGTAGTGAGACAGATGGATGTTGCAAATAACACCAAGCAGTGATCACATCATGTGAGTGCACACTGTCTCTGACAAATTAAAATACAATAAAATAAAATGTTCTGTGAGCACTCTTTAAATGTTTTGTTAATAAAAGATGAAACCACACTGTGTTTGTGTGTTTTAAAAACAGCATCAAGACTATTTATATAATTACTCAGTTATACTTATTTTAAAAAGCATTGTTAGTGAGCCTTCATTAGATATCTCGTGTATTTATTGATTTGCACTTTACACTAGACTCAGACGGGTCTGAGCACAGATATGTCTAAAATACAAAAATCAATGTAATTCCAGCTGATTTTGTTCCGCACTGTTGCAAAAGTAAAAGAAACATTTGACGTCCATTAAAACTCAGAGAATCTAAGAAAGAAAACACGAGGGGAAATTGTGTAAATGTGCAAAACCGACTTGTGATCTATCCGCGCTTTGTTTTCGCTTTTTTGAGTTTTGCTTTGCAGTCTTACCTTTATTCCAAACCTACATTATTAGAGCTGTGGTGCGACTGTGACAGTCAGCAGGTATAATATCTGAGCCACGGGTTGATGTGTTGATTTTGCCTCCTGCTAATTCACAAGTAGGGATTTTCCTGTGACGACGAAAGGCCTCTGGTGCCACCATTTGACTGTAGGCAGTCTCTTTCATGGTTCAAAGACGCTTCACTTTGCGGGGTTAGACTATAATTGGACTTGGCAGTCAGTGTTTGTCGAGACACCTGCTTTGGGACAGATGTCCATACCGACGCACAGCGCGTGAGGTTGTTCTGGGTTTACCTGCCTCCGTTATTCTGCAGAATTCACGTGAAAGAACCTGCAGGTCCGCACCGTTTATTTCTCTATTGAATTATTCACATTAAATCTCTATTGAAAATACGTTTATTTTTTGTCCTTTCTTTTTATACTTCTGTCTTCCTTTGCTTTCTTTAGTTTGTGTATGTTCCTCTTTCAGCGCACCACACTTCTCTGTAAATGCGTGTCGACAGGCCTTTCTTCAGATTTTTCGACCTTTTTACATCATTTATATAATTCGCACATTATATATTTATTATATATATATATATATATATTAGCGGGCAGTGATAGCGGATAATAGATGTTAATTTAATAATGAATATGATTTTAGTTATTTTAATAGGGACACCTAAATAGCGTTAATGCTGCTGATTTCTGTGGTGTCCCATGATACTATTACTAACAATTACTAAAAGATCACTTACAATACCATATATTCATAATGAGGTTCATCCTTTGGAAGGATTTTGAGGTGGCCTCTCTGTTGGTTTTACATATTCCAGATGACTTCAGGCCTGGCCTGCTGTGTAATCTCCCTGATGGATTTATTTCACTGAGAGGTTTGATGCTCTGTAGGCTTCGTTCTTCCTTCTCGTTCGCTTCCAAGGTCTGATTCCGGTTGGTTCGTCTATTAGATCCCAATTAAAGTGCAGGAAACACGCGACTTTACTTCATTCATTCACTCTGTTATATATGGCGCTTGCCTCCCGCTTTTTAAAATTGAATGATTGTATTATTATTTTGTATATTTATTTAAACACCAGGAGTCAGGAACTCGTTGTGTTCTGGGATGTTAAACATGGAACAACAGTGATGAGCTCCACTAATTAACCAGCACACGTGTTCAGAGTATAATAAGATCCCAAACAGGAGAAAGAGCTGTTGAAAATGAAGAGCTGCTCTTTCCATTGGGACAATACATTTTTATTATGACATACATGAGAAACTCCCCACACACCACTGTGGTATTTACAGTGCTGTAGGGGTTGCTGCAGCCTGTTCAGCTCCTTTGAGCACTTCATATGTGGTGACCTAAATATAGCCAAGATGCACATTAGAGATCCACATCTGGTTTGTTCAATGGGTTCACTCTACCTGCTGCATTGCTGTAAGACTTCTCACCCACATTCATGAGATGTAAGAGGTGAGAACATATCAGTTACCCGGAGTTAGTTCTCTTGGTGAGAGGATTGTGTGTGAACACCTGTGTAGTGAGAGAAACTGTCCAATCGTGTGCTGAAAGTGTAGCAGCCCAGCAGGCCCCTGCTGAGGAAGCCGAGACAGTAGATCATTATAACTCAGCAGCAGCAGACAGACGCTGCCCAACACCGTTCACACATCACTGGTAATACTGGCACGTGTTTAGAACATCAGCCACCATTTTATTATTTCCAATCGGAATCACAATCAAGTTTATTGCTAACAGAAGGAATCTGCATTAGTATATTGATGCATGACAATAAGAAAATATAAAGAAAGTATAAATAGAACAGTGACAATAACATATAAACCATTATTTTATTATGAAGATAATAGAAAATATGTACAATACAACTGTTTTTATAAAATGAAAGAGCCACAGTTGAACGTTTGAAGAACATAAGATGTAGTGAGATGGTTGGGTGTGAGGTCCCGGGCCTTGTTGAAGAGCTGATACACCTGTACTCTCACCTACATGTCATAATGTCTTGCAGGAGAACGTATTTACACTGTTACTCAACAACTGTGCACAACACACATACGTGCTGACATTTAGCATTATGTTTCACGACAGTGGTGTGTTACTACCGGTCCTGTTACATTAAAAAGCCACTCCAGGCACAGTGAAGGCCTCTCCGGTCAGCAGTCACTAACAGAAAGGTAATCCCTCGCCCTCTGTCCACCGCCTCTGTCCCGTGTGTGCACACCATTCAAAAGCCTTAATCAACCTCACTGGACATTATGGACATTATACAGTATTTTCAGTGTGAAAGCAACATTATTTCCCATGCATCTATATTCAGCAACACTTTTAATGAGCTGATCAAAGGGCGTGGTTCACAACTGAATACATTATATGGTCTATAAAACAAGAACATCAAGCAGAACAACTCACGGATGTGTTTCAGTGAGATCCTAACGACCACATGAAAATGTCTTTTGATTAAAGAAATAATATTTATTAAGCAATGAATGGGGAAATCCCCGTTTACCCCGAGGTTTTCCTTTTACAAGACTTTGTTCTTCATGAGGAGATGATCACGTGACCTGAGCACTGCTGCTTGACTAATACTGCTGCAGCTACTGCTGACCAACTACTTGTCTTTGAGCAGTATTGGTTGCTACAGCTTCTAAAACAATTATCAATACTCTAACTAGCCAGTCATTTCCCAGCAACGGGTCAGCAATTGTAGGGAAACGTGTCTACACTAAGTCACAATATTTCAGTTCAATAAAAAAGAGCAGAAAAAGAAAAACAGACACCGAGCAGCTCCCATCTCTGGTTTGCGGACGTTTTCCTTTAATTGGACGCAGCCCACACAGGACAAAAATCTCTTTCTGGATTTAAACCAAATACATTTAGCCTCAGCTATACGCCTCCCTCATAAATGTCCACAATGGGCTTTGAAGTCCAGCCTCCTGCAAGACTTGCATGTGCGCCTCCCTTTTCCACGATAATTCAAAGAAATCTGTTCTAAACATCTGGTGCTTCACAAGTAACAAATATCCAAGAAGTCCGGACCAGACAGACGTCTTACGACCTGAACACATGCGTAAAGAATCAATATGCACGAGGAAGGAATGTTTGTCTTTGTGCTTGAAAATCAGAATTAAAAACATCAACTACGAGGGTTTACATTTCCCTACCAGTTATATGATTTATATTCAATAAAGGCTTAACTGTAGGCCTACTGTTGTTAGTGTGTGTGTGTGTGTGTGTGTGTGTGTGGTTGGGGCTGGCCTGGCTGCAGAAACGTGCAGCCCAGCCTGTACTGTAAGTTTAGTTAATTGCACTCAGCAGACTCAGTGTGCTGCATGCAGGCTCAAGGTCAAAGACTGTTTTCCTCCCTTTGCAAAGGAATTTAAGAGGTGGTTTCATTGTGGTCTTGGGGATAATTAAGAAATGTAGAAATAGGCCTATTATTTCTATCACGTTCATGTTTCTTGTTGTAACTCTCAGGGCTCAGGTCAGGATGCAGAGCGGCGTATATTGACTACATGTTGGCCTGCAGGGCAACAGCTACTTCGCAGTGGCCCATGTGGAAACATCGTATGACAGTCTCTAGGCATTGTTAGGTCACCGTCCAACCTACAGCCTGTTCAGATTGAAAGTATATTAGTTACCCATGTATTTACCAAACTATCCGTTAACGACTGACTTTGGCTCCATCGCTTCACCGTTTTTCACGGAGAACGGCAGCGCTCCGCCGGACCACAGCACCGCTTCAGGGAGAAGACTGTCGGAGTACCGAGGCTACCCTGAGCAGTACCCTGCTCCCTGGAAATGGACCCTCTACCAGGCGAACCGTCCCATCGCCTCTCTGCCACCAACCTGGTTCGACTTGCCGGGGGAAGCTGTGTATCACCCGGGCTTACCATCCCCGTCGGGGACGGTATTAAACACCAGCAAGGACTGCTTTCTGCACGGCGGAGCGGTTTACGGCGCCTCTGGTCCCCGTCTTCACGCACAAGCGTTTGCTGGAGACCCGCGGAGTTTCCCCGGCAGATACACGGCCTTCAACCAGGACTCACAACTCCTCTTCCCGGCAGAGAGGAACATAATCCTGCCGCCGGTTGTCGACCAGTTTTTCGAGTGTGCAGAGGAGGGACTGGAGCCGGAAGCGGAGATTCCACATCGGAGCCATCAGGAGAAAGAGACGAACGGCTGTCATAGCGGGGAGAGCAGCGAGGTGAGGGCGGGGTCACAGTCACCGCAGGCTGGGCAGGACGAGGAGGGTGCGCCGTCATCCAGCGGCAGTGGAGGAGCCCCGAGTAGGCTAAGTGGAAGTCATACATACTAACAGCCTATAATAGTTTCATTCTTAAATCAGACCACGAGGAGACCTGGAATCATAATGATGACCCCACGTGCACAGGGTCACGAGAGATTTAGGAAATGATATCCTAGCACACGTTTCAGTACAAATGTTACATATTGGTAATGTCCATTTTTATATTAGGGACTCCTTATATGATCCCAAATAGAATAGGCTTCTCTTTGGGATCATGTTCCTACAAACACTGACACGTAAAATGCCGTAGAGCCAGGAAAGGCCCAAACTTCGCAGCCAAGAGCTTATATATATATATATATATATACATATATAGATCTATATATATACATATATATATATACACACATATATATACACACATATATATATATATACACACATTTATATATATTCAGTAATATTTACATAAATTTATATACATTATTTTATTAATGTATTTGTTTATTTGATGTATAGCCTTTTTCTGTGTTTTGTTCAAGCTAATATGTTTTATTAGACCACGTTCGTCTTTTCAAAATAAAGCGTACTTAATATAGACTTAATATTAACAAAAAAGTCATAGAAATTGTCTATTTTTCTTGCACATATCTGAGACCTTAGGTATGTATTTAATGACCCCAATATAACAATACAATCTGTCCCAAACCTAATTTACACAGCGGAGGCCTACTTATAAAACCCGCACTTTTCATATTAACTTATCCTTTGATACAGGTTTGTTTTATACATGTGAACGAAGACAAACTGGATTCACACAAAGAGCTCGCATTGTTGAACGTGATCAATTATCAATGTACGCAATAATCTCCAGTCTCGTGTCCCTTTGCACGCCCAGCTGATCGTGCTGGCAGGTTAAATAACAGTCACGGTGCTCACCGTGCACGTGAGCCGACATAAGCACGGTCTGGCCTGTAACACGTGCAAACAAATAACCTCACGTGAAACCTTTGTAATGAGAGCATTCATTAGACGGGAAGGTCTTGAACTCACGGTTTTGATTTAGACCTTGAAATGCACCTTTAATTAAAATGAACATGAATGAAGTTCAACTCAGGCTGATTCACATGACGTCGACGTGAAGGACTTGGTCATGGGATTCTTTTACTGCATTTGTAATTCTGTTGTCTTTTTCCTTTTGTTGTGTCTGCAGAGTCGCGTGCGAGGAGGAACAAGCGCTGTCCGTACTCCAAGCAGCAGATCACAGAGCTGGAGAGAGAGTTTCAGTTCAACATTTACATCCACAAGGACAGACGCGTGCAGCTGTCCCGCCTCCTGCGCCTCACAGACCGGTGTGTTGCAACATTCCTGTCATTCCATTTCATTTCACTACAGGTTCTATATTTCTATCGTGAAATGATGAAGGGCTGAACGAGCTATAAAATACACCTGGGCAGCAGAACAACCAGTGTTCCTCCACTCACCAGGTGTTTTCATTAAGAAAAACACAACTACCACACTGGTACCTGGTTCCATTTAATACGTGCTATGCAACATATGGAAGTATGGTTAGCATAAGTATTTAAAGGTAGTTTTTCGGCCTAAAACAATGTTAATATTATTAACAATTAGACCTACAACATTTAGTCAGTTAACTAAATATTAAGGAGCATTTGGTTCATTGTTTATTCATTCTCTGAATTTCAGCTTCTACTGTTCAGTTTTATTTCATTATAGACTGAATATGTTTGGGTTTGTTGATCAGACGTTTAAAGATGTCACTTTGGCCGATTCATTGATAATGAAAGTAATTGTTAGTTGCAGCCTTGTTAACAAAAAGAACTAGTGAGACATTCATATAGTTCAGTGAGAAGGCCAGGTTGGTGTAGCACACGACGTCCCCTACACTGTCATCCTCTGGGAATAAAACACACTTTGCTTTGAAACTTTATACACTGGGCACTTTTGGAGGATCATATTTACTTGGCACATGTGTATGTCGCATGCATAACAAATCAAAACCTGTTGGTGATGACGTTATTACAATGTTTTCTTTTGCATTATGCTTGCCCAAAATGTATTCTGCATGCTTTTGTTCTAATATAACCTCAGCTAGAACAGCACAAAGAATTCAAATGGTAAAAACATGTTTCTGTTCCCTTCTTCGCTGATCCAGACAGGTGAAAATCTGGTTTCAGAACCGAAGGACTAAAGAGAAGAAAATGACAACAGAGCGGCTGCAGTACTGCACAGGATACCCCCTGTTCTGATGGACGGACGAGGGAGGAAGACGTAGGAGACAAGTCTTTCTATCAGCACTGTATCATTCCAATCCTGTAGGTCGGAAACACCTAAACAAAAGGGAAAAACAAACTAAGAAATAAATAAAGCCAGTTTCTTCTTGGCATCAAAGGAGGACTCCCAGGCTCATGTTTAGGCCCCATGACGCTGCCTGAACAGTCACAACCAGCCACTTCTCTACTAAATAATCCATTCTCTGGTCTACTTTGAACTCACCGTCCCTCTGCAGTCACGTGGCTTACTGTGAAGAAATGAACCCTCTGTCTGCCTCAGGTCTTCGTGTCGTGTCCGAGGAATGACTCGTGTTTTGGACATTTGTGAGAGCGTTTGATAGATTTTGAATGGTGTTTTTTGCATGTTTTCATGTTGCTGACAATTCAATGGAGTGTGTGTGTACATTTTGGGATATTTAATCCATTTGTTGTTGTGCATGTGAATTTGTTTGTAGTTGATGTACCGGCTCAAGGTTTATAATTAATGACAATATATTTAAACCTCACAAGATAGATTTACATATAATATATACCGTTCTAGTCAAACAAAGACAATCTGCATTCATTATTCTGATATTTGTGACAATTAATTGTCGACATTGTTACATTGTGCTTCTGTGGTTTTGGTCTGTAAAGACTGCATAAGAAATATATATGAGGGCAATCATTCACTTTGATGTAGTATGAAGTGATTTGTGATAAATATTAATGAGTTGTGATTATACTTTTGTGTCAAGTGTGTGTCCTGGCAACATTACACAATTTGTATTTCAATATATTCATGTATTATATTTAATGATATATATATATATATCCCTCAAAGGGCTTTGAGGGTTTAAAAAAAATAAATCATTTGAGTTGTGAAAGTTTTAGGATCTGATTTCATAGTTTTAAATGCATTTCCATTTAAATTTACAAACCCTCAAAAACAAAAACACATCACATTAATGTGACATTTAGAGTTTGTCTGACTGTGAAATTATAAATGTGCATTTTTAAATGTGGTGGCTTAAACCAGTTTTAAATGTGTTACTTAGAATAGAATTTTAATATATAATTTGTACTCAAATGAAATAAATATTGCTTTTTAAAAATGCAGATTTTGCAGTGTTGTCTGACAGGCTGCTGGTGTCTGATTTTTTTTTTATGAATAAAATGAAATAAGCGTTGTATGTGATCACTTCTGCAACAAAAGATTATTCCGAGAAAAAATTAAATAGGCTCACGTTTTAGTGAGACGATGCCGAAATCCTTAACACAACCATACTAACTAATAAGCCGGTTATTAAGCACGTCATTATGGGCCCAGGAAACACTCGACATCTATAAGTAAAGAGTAGAAGTGTCAAACTATTAAAGAAAAGAAGTAGAAGTTTATAAATAGCCTTTCTGTCGTGCATTTGCTCTTCTTTTCACTCTGAGGTTCTGACCCAGACTTTGAACAACGTCCAAGGCTGCAGATGAACCTTGAACCGCACAACAGCCACAACACACAATCCACCGTTTCCTCCACCTAATGGCTTTTATTGGGGCAATACAGACAGTCTGCTGTCTCTCTTTCTCCGGCTCACACATTCACTCAGTGTGTGTTTGTGAGAGACGTTAAAAAAAGAAAGACAAGGAGATGAAAGGACAGATTGTGTTCGTGGTTGGAACTAAAGGCATTTAACCTAATGGCCTACAATAAACTCCACCACAAACCTGCTGAGCCTTTTTCTTTACCAACACAGGAATGTTTTAAACTGATTTATTTATAAATGCTAAGCAGCGTGTTGCTTTAATTTCATTTTTCAGTGCTTACAGTCTTAAAGAAATAGACGATGTAGTAAAGGTAATTGTAAAAGCAGTAACAATAGCAGTTACTGTAGTGCAAATAGTAATACTAATAGTTGTAGAGGCAGTATTAGGGGCAATAGTATCAGGAGCAGTATTAGTAATAGCATTAGTAGTAGTAGCTGTAGCAGCAGCAGCATCACTGTTGAAAGGAGAGTAGCAGGATTTTGCAGTATGGGTAGTTGTGTTGGTAATATTAGTGCCAGCAGCAATAAACATTTAGTAACAGTAAGAGCAGTTGCAATAATAGAAGTACAGATAATAGAATTAGAAATAACAGCGAACAGGCAACACTTTACTTTAAACAGCCTTTTTAGCATTTATAAGCAGAACATTTATTATATGAACAGATAATGAATGCCAATATAGTCAAACAAATATGTCTTCATGGGAGAGGTTATAATTATTGACTATATATTATACATTCATATTAAAATGTTTTTATATATTTATATGCTTACAACTATAATTTAGTGTGTTATAAACCCTTTATCCAGTGTGTGTACTGCTTATAAATGTTAGGTGGACTTAAAGTAAGGTAGTAGTAGAAATAGCAATATGACGGTGTAACAGTGATTGTAATACTTCACTAAAGGAATTTCTTAATGATCAGCTCTGAAATAGTTTATGGCAATGCACTGTGGATTGCCAGTACCTTCTTACAGTCTGACATTTAAATGTACTGTATATGTCAGCCTGCATGACTTATCACACAGAAAACACTCCAGATCCTGTAACAGCACCACCTCCACCTCCACCTCCAACCACCAGCGCAGCCATGATGACACTGCCACCTACAGGAGGTCACTTTTATCAGAATGGTTTATTGCCAAGTATGAATTCACATACAAGGAATTTGTTTTGGTGCGTATATACATATACAGAAAAATAAAAAAGATTTAAATAAAAGCAAAATATACAGTCTATACGTCTCCCTCCAGCCTGAATCCTCAAGGGTCCAGCTAAATGAAATCATAAGCTGATTCATGTGTTTCTTCATTGTATTGCTGACACCAGTTGACTGAGCTTAATCTAACTTGTGCTAATGTGCTCAGTTAAAAACAAACGCATTAAAGTGCTCTGCTTGCTAGATAGTTGGATAGTCTTGGTTGTCAAAGATGAACTGGCAGGTGGTTTCAGGTAGTCTACAAGATCATGTCACTGCTTAGAAGTTAGCACAATGACGCTGCTTGGAGGATTGTTTTGCTGAGCTGTGACTCTTCGTCATGTTGGAATCAACTCACTTAAAGTGTGTGTGGAGTCATTTTTAGAAGGAAATATTCTTAAATGATGTTCCACAGGCAGTCTGTGCTCTAACAGATACATGTGTGCCTTCTTATATGTTAAAAGTTTGGGAATCTTTCCTGTTTGAACTCATCCAGCCAGCAGGTGGCGCTATGAGTGCACACGAGACAGCGATCAAGGTCTATGTTAGGGGGATTGGCGAAAGCAACACAGCTTGTTCGTGTCTTTAAGCCACGCCCCCAGTATTCTCGTCATCCTCTTCTGCAGCCAATGGAATTTAACTTCCGCACACAAACCTGGGCACATTGACAGTGAATGGAGAAAGTCTTTAATTTATTTGGCGTTTGAATTACAACGTTTTCATCAACTTAGAAAAAAATTCTCTATTTAAATTATACAACTCGAAATAAACCACTGGGTCATTTGACCAGTAGACAGATAGTGTTATATCAGATAGTGTTAAATGGTTTATTTATCTTATAAACACACTTAATTCTTCGTTTTTTTCTGAATAATTCAAACTCGAAAATTGGAGATGGGCCCCCACTCTGGATACGGTTTTCACTGGACAGAGACCGGCCTCAACAAAACACAGAGGAAATGTAAAATCCATGCGTCGTTGTGCAAGCAGGAAATAGAATGAATAATTCATTAGTAGGCTACGTCAGTGAGTATGCACATAAAACATGTAAAGGCAAATGAAAGCTTTAAAAAACCAGATACTTGAAGCAGAACAGCAGAAACGGAACGACGGTTTTACAAGTGCACCAGAAATTAAATATATATAATATACTGTCATTTTTGTTAGGAATAGTAGTGCAGTAGTACCACAATATGCGCAAAATAAAGCACACGTAGCGCCATCCAACATTAACTTTTACATTTACGAAACGTCACAGAAATACGCCTCACACTGTTTGCATTGGTCGATCAAGATCAAGGAAATCACTCCAGACAAAGAAAAGCCACTGGCCATGCACACACACACACACACACACACACACACACACACACACTTCAAACAAGCTTGTAAACGACCTCCTGCCACTTTTTATTCATCTTGTAAAACGGTGTTTCAAGTTCAGAGATTTAAAAACCTGTATGATGCTACAGTCAGACCCAGCTGGCAACAGGCTGGCAGACCTGTACCATCACGTTTCTGGGCACAAAAGAATGATTTGATTGATTTCCTATACTGGCTAAATACAGTCTAACCATGTGATCCACGGTGTAACCAATGGGCAGCCGAGTAGAAGGTAAGGGCAGGAAAAAAAATACTACCATTTTAGGGGAGGATGTAAGCCACTATACTAGCCCATCTAACGTTTTACAGTCGCACTTAAGTGTCTTTTTATTGAAATAATAAAATAAACATGTCGCTAACGAATTATTATTCTATGATGGGGCTCCAGACCGAGGAGCCATACGGTGCACATTTCATCCCGGGAGGCTTGCAGGGTTCGACGGCCGGCTGCGCAAAGCCAGTCCGGGGAGCGGAGGAGGAGGAGGGGACCCCCGGCTCACACATTCCGGATTTTTCACATTTTTCCAACAAACAAACGAGCTTAAACGGCTTTTCTCCTTGGACGACCACCTCTACTTCCTCTTCGTCCTCCTCTCCGCAGCTGCAGTCCGCCCCCGGCGCCTCCATCCCCGGCCTTTTTCATCCACATCCCCTCCTGAGCCACCACCATCCATACTACGGCCCGCAGACGCAGACACACGCCGAACACCTCGCCTCCGCGGCCGCTTCCGAGAGCCGGTTCGTTCGCTGTTGGGAGGGGGCGACTCCCGCCTCGGAGACCTCTCTGTCGCACGCGTCGACCGGTTTTCCCGGGTGTGTCCCCGCTCAGGGTGACCTTTCCAACCTGAGCCCGTCGAGGTATGAGGCGGTTAAACCCGAGAGTTCACCGCCGCCCCACGACAGCCCCGGGGATTCCAGCTTCGCCAGCCCGACTGAAGTGGTGCTCGAGCGGCTTGGAACCGTAGAAGAGCTGGGAAGAAAGCCGGAGCCCAAAAAAGAAGCCGAGGAGAGAAAACCACAGAAACAGCCTGACCCGGGTAAAGACAGACGATATACCAAACGCAGGAATGTTTATTATGTGCATACACAGGTGTGTGTGTGTGTGTGTGTGTGTGTGTGTGTGAGAGAGAGAGAGGGAGAACGCGGCCTAAGTAAGTAAGTAAGTGTGTGTGACTTTTATAGCCCTATAAATATCTTGTAAACGGTCAAATATAAAACTTTATTGTCCATTAAAATAATTAAGGTACTATTGCTGTTATTTAACAATTTGTCACTACTTGCGCTGCATTCGTTTAAATAGATTCGTGCAGGAAGTAGACTAATGAGTTACTTTTCTTTTTCTTGCAATTAATTCCCAACGCTTATTTTGCCAAAGACATTGCTTATTAAGCCAATGTGTTGTACAATCTGTCCAGAAACATGTGGATAATTTACAGGCCCTTCGCTGTTGCATAGCTTCAGCGGGCTTCACAAACCAGTTAGAATTATTATTTTTTTAAACTAATTTTACAAACAGTAAAAGTCGTTACAATAAACAACACTGACAGGAACACAGAATAAAAGTCATGACATGAAGAAAAATAAAAATACATTCTATTGGCTATTTATAGATATTGTTCTGACATTTTATTTTAATTGTAGGCTTTCGGTTTAATGTAACAATGTATGTGCAACAAAATATATATTTTTATTAGCTTTTCTGCGTCAGAACGTAGTTCAAATATTTATAAAAATAACTTTAAATCATCTAATACTTCTACTTATTAAATAAAGTTTGTTTTGCCTAGACGAAATCCAGTTAATCAAATAAATAATTCAGAAATCGAAGTAAAGTGAGCAGAAATGTCCTTTTCGTGTAAGTCAAAGCCAGAAATACTTGTTGCTCTCTTGCTGGCTCTCTGTCCAACTATCAGATCAGTCAGAGGTTAATAATTCTAAAAATGTGTCTCGGTTTGGCTGTTTGTAAGAAGTGCCTGCTCAGACAGAGATTTACACTCTTTACATCTTTCTTGGGAAGTCTGCTGTATTTTACTGCTGCTTGCTGTCCTCCCAAAAACATGGTCCTCTTAAAAAATCCCCACAGCTCCACCAGAAACCACGAATATAACTTAACATTACGTTCAATTATTGAAAAAAAGAAGGGTAAAATGAGGTTATAAACAACCCAGATGCTAATAAAAGCCCAGTTACTGTTTCCGTCTTGGTAAAAGAAGCAATGTGGGTTCAGAAAAAGAAGCACTGTCTTTATTTATGGAGCTGTGATTTGAGCGTGTGGTGTTGTTTCTTTTTCTAATGAGCCAAAAGTTGCAGCCTCATAAAATTTGTTCCTGAGGAATATTTTCTTTGATTTTTATGTCAGCCTTTGAACTCCCCACACACACACACACACACACACACACACACACACACACACACACACACACACACGGCAGAAAGACGATTTACTGGTGTGGTGAAAGCCCCCCCAAAAAGTTATCTATGCCACCCTGTCTCTTCTTCTGCAGATAATCCATCAGCTAGTTGGATCTATGCCAAGTCCACCAGGAAGAAAAGGTGTCCGTACACCAAACACCAGACCCTGGAGCTGGAGAAGGAGTTTCTCTACAACATGTACCTGACCAGGGACCGGCGCCTGGAGGTGGCGGGACTCTTGAATTTGACAGAGCGGCAGGTCAAAATCTGGTTCCAGAACAGGAGGATGAAGATGAAGAAGCTGATGACCCGGGAGAGGAGGGGTGTGAATGAATGATGGATTTGGAGAAGAGGCTGTTTTGTTTTGATCAGCTGTTACTAAGGAAGGCACTGTGGAGCCAACATGGCTGCCGTGGAAAAGTGCAGTGGTGAAACTCTGCAGGGGAGACCAGGATGTGTTGTAACACTTTTAAAAACCCACATATATATATATATATATATATATATATATAAAAACAAACATATTTTGGCCTTTTCATGTTAGATCTCCTGAACTCTGGTGTAGAATCCTTCCAGGTGCATGTTACAAAATGAAGACAGTCCACCTGTAACCTGGGGTAGTTGTAAATAATGAATACTCAGAATAACATTTACAGGGAGATCCATAAAGTAAAGCAAAAGACAAACTACAGTCATCAAACATTTTGTTCATTTTAAAACACATCTGTTGTTCATAAGGTTGTATATCTAACATGTCCAAAACTGAAACTCCTTGACACACATGTGACTTTACTTAAATTGTCTGTGCTTTCTGCAAAAATGTGAATCATGATATAAAAAACGATTGTCCTCATAAAAAACACTTTCAGTGCGCCCGGCATTAAAATAAATTGTGTGTGGAAGAGAAACCAAAAGAAAGAGAAGCCTGACACAATAAACTAACTGCCTAATAGAGACAAGATGAAGTCGGAGACATTAAGTGGTGAGTTCAACTGATGTAAACAGGAATATAAGCAACTTTAATAATCCCTTTGTTAGATTTATTTTAAATGTGAAATCTGATCATATTCTTGGTTTAAAACACTCTGATCTTAAGACACAAAGCACATTTGCTGTGGTTGGATTTACTGTCACTGTGCTGATATTCACTCACTGGCTCAGTTTCATTAAACATTTACAAAAATATGAATCCATAACGTGTCAAGAACATATGTACATGTATGTAGAAAATTGCAATTTTTACGTGTGGAATATATTAATACAACACGTGAAATCATCACATGTAAAATAACGTTTCACACGTGCCTAAATGTGGATTATTAATGTGTGAAATGTTTTATTTCCCACATGTGATTCGATCGAATTCACAGAAAAAGTGTAAAAAAAAACAAACATCCAACGTCGTGCAACTTTAACATAAAAACACAGACACATGCTGCAACATGCTGAAATACATGTTGAGTATAGATATGTCAGGTTTGTGAACAAAAAGAAACTAATGCTTAAATGAACACAATAAAGATCTGTAATATTAAATTACTTTTGAGGGATTCGCAGTGGATTTCAGGCGTGTGCGGTACAGAACCCAGATAATCATGTGTGTTTTCTTTTATCTTGCTCCTAATTGGAGAAACTCTCTGTGTTACAACCAACCCCAGTCTCCCCTCAGAGAAGATTCAGAAGAGTCTGAACAGTTTGTTCCTCAAACAGAAGAAGACGTTTTCTTTTTATAAACTCTGCATGTAGCCTCAATGGGCATATTTGTTGTTGTTGTTGTTGCTGTTGTTGTCACTGTTGCTATGTATATCTAGACATGGTCATGCCTATTATTCCTCCACACACACACACACACGCACACCAGTCATGGCTAAGCTGTGGTGTGACAGCAGTGTGATGGTTCTGTCTCCTCCTGTCAGAATAAACCATGTTCGTGTGAGAGTGTACCACCACGTTAACATATTATAACATATTATAGGAGTGAGGTTTTCCCACGAGGATGACACGGACTCTCTGTGGGAGAAGAGGACACGCGTCGGGCTATGTTAGCCCACAGTCCAGATGTGCTGACACCAGGCCTTCGTCTGCTCATTCAGGCTGAATATGCTGCTCGTGCTGGGGACTTGTTCTTTTATATGATGAAATAAAAGACGGATTGCATCATTGTTAAATGCGCAGTTTCTCTGCTGGTTTTCGTTTTCATTCAGTTCACATTTCCAATTTTGTGCGACCGATAAATCGGTATTTAGTATTTCTACTAATACCAGCTGTTTAGTTGTAGCAGCCATATTAGTGTGGGTTAATAACATTACATGGCCATAATTACACATAATAATACTAGCCCACTACTACTACTTATAATAATAACAATAATATATTATTGTTATTATATAATAATAATAACTTCAATCGTGCAATCGTTTGGTTGGATTATTAAAGCCGAACTACAATTATGCTTAGATGTATTTATATTCTATTTTGTGTATGAAATAGAGAAAGACCCACACACACACACACACACACACAGCACCACCGCACATAATTTACTACATTTAATAAGACAACGTGTCTTGTTCTCATAGTATTATTTTATATTATTACGGTGTGATCATAAGCAGAGAAAAACAGTATAAAAGTAGTATCTCATGTTTGACGATTCACTGGATTACAGAGCAATAATACGTGTTTTTTTATGATTACATTAGGCCAACACCAAGGTGTCCCGCCGCTCGCAGGTACGTGTAGTCTGAGTTTCCGTCCACAGAGAGACATTTCTGCCTCCTTGTCTTGTCAAAGTCACTGCAGCGCCTCGCATCTCCCCTCCTTTATTACGGCCATATAATCTTCTCAGCGCTCGTCCTACTGCAGGGTCATAAACCAACAGCATGCATTTGGAGAATAAACGTGACTTTCCCCACACTCAAGACACAGACACACACACACACACACACACACACAGCGAGGTACCATAAAGTCATTAAGCCCAGACAGCCATCGTGACTAAGGCTATATGGTTTTATTGGACACCCTTTCCTGCCCTGGAGCCTCAACTGTCCTTCTAAATGTTAAAGTCATTGTCTGCAGATGAGACCAGACAGCCTCAATCCCGCTTCTACCGACCACGAGACCACAAAACACAGGAAACGTCATTATACAGGCTGTTAAGACAAAGGCGTTTGTGCCCGGAGAGCGTTTGAGTCCGGATTTAGCTTTTAATTGATTTCTTGTTACTAAAACTCCTTCTTCAGACGAGCTGTATCGACACTTCTTTAGATTTTAGGCTGTAGATAATCAAACACTTGTCCGTCTATAAGGCCAACATAAGAAACACACCTTCAGCTTTAATGCCACAAATACGTCACACTGTTTGCTATACATTAACTAACGATATTGGCCATAATTCTGTTATCTTGCTATAATAAAGAAGTGGTAGAAAAAAACGCTATTGACTGAAATTGCTCTATAATAAAGTAGATGAAAAATACAAGAAAGTCAGAATAAAGACAGAATCAAATCTGTTTAACCCCACAGGTTCATTCCAAACACGCACGGTCAAATGAAGTGAAGGCCAAACATATAATAGAACAACAGCAAAGGGGTTAAAAAATAAAGTCATAAAATAAAGTGAACGAAACAACCGCATTAAAAGTCAACTGCAGCAAAGGGGGTATTTATTGTACCGCGGAAATTAAATAGGACGACAAGTAATGTTCAAATGATTGCTCCCGATTAAATGTTGTTCCCAGTGCAACGTCTGCAATAACTTCAAATAAATCCAGTGTTGCACTACAGCCTAACAACCAGGCCTGCATGCGAAATGATTATTTATAAAAGGAAGTACTACCCGCAGTATTTATTGTACGCCCATACGTGGATAATCTTTTATTCTTTAAATTAATAAGTCTACATGCGTTGTTTCAAAGGGACACATTTAACGCGGAATAAAAGAAATAAATGATTAGAAATCCATTTAGTTAACAAGCTGACCCTGAGGATTTTGTTTGCCTCTGAATTAAAGAGATTTGAAGATGAGACGTGGTTTAAAAGACTGAAAACGAAATGAAAACACAGTGTAATGTGTAGTTACCGACTCTGTCCGCTGGGTGGAAGTGTTGTATCTTCTGAAATGCAGCGTGACAGCACAGTGGTTCTATGGTGTAATGGTTAGCACTCTGGACTCTGAATCCAGCGATCCGAGTTCAAATCTCGGTAGGACCTTACTTTTCATATTATAATTCAGAAACAAACCACTCGTACTGAAATGGATTTTATGACATTTGTCACGTGTATATTTGCACAATAAGATAAAACAGCTTCAGTATCTTTTCTGCTGTAGATAATACCTACTGGGAAAGGGCCATTCAGTACTGAGGCAGAACTCATTTTCATTCATCCTGTTATAATTCAGACTGCCAAGTTACACGAATCAGACACACATTGTGTGTAACACTGGATAACAACACAGTCAGAGGTGTGTGTGAGGCTATACTTCCACTTTCTGATTCCTCTTCAAAATAAAACCAACACCTTAACCTCTCTGCAGTCACGTTGACCTGCTTCTGTTTGGCTATGGCTTTACATTGTTACCCTCTCTTCTCTCATAGCATTTAAACATCAGATATTTTATTTAGAAATAGCTTTAAGCTGGTATATGTATCTCAAATATCTCAAAATAAAATTATAAAAGCAGAGTAACATAATACAAAAAAAAGAATATTGTCCTTTAAAAACGCCCACTCTCTTTCACCGCTCATCTTTCTGCTGATAATCTCAGAGTAACCGTCAGCAGCAGTGGTTATAACCATGTAACACTGCTGTAGTTTTAAACTGTTGTACGTTTCCTCGGGACAAAGTGTCAAATGTGACAGAGTGACAAAATGCAGGATTCAGAAAACAAAAGGAAAGTGTGGAAGTATTTTAACATCTGATTGCTTGCATTCTATATTTCTATATCTGGAGTTTGAAATAATAACATATTGTATATACATTATAAGAACATAAATGAATGATTATTTTAATTAGACCCTTCTGGAATATTCAATGTATCAATAAAACAAATAGGATGACTTTAAACAGTTTATTTAAGCTTCTGGTGGGCTTGTTGTCACTTAAATGCACTCACATGATTTTTACCACTAATTTCATCTTTTTTTAATTTTCTTCAAATGTAAGTTTAATGATTAAGACCTGCCATGTTAGTGACATGGCAGTTTTTGTCATGGGATCCAAAAAAAAAAAGACATTTTGGAACTCTTTTAAGGACGAAGACGATGAAAAAGAAAAGCTGGAGAGGTGAGAGTAACAACCTATTAGATAAAAAGGGGGGGGGGGGGGTGCCAAAGAAAGATGTAGTGTATGTGGCATTTTGGCTTAAATCAAAGCTTATATATAAGACGATGTGTGTATTTAAATGATACATTTTTAAAGAACTACAACATTACCAGCCTCCATCAGATGCTAAAACACATCTGATCAGACAGTTTGTATCACAGACACAAAGGGTATGACATTATAGAAAGTGTGGTCATTCTAAATGAGCTAATAGGCTACATCAACATAAACTGGGACATTTGGCTCATGTTATGGTAACTTTTAGCTACATATGAGGTGGGCCTAATGGGAGAACCAGGAGGTATTCTGCATCAATTACTCCAACAAAGTGCTAGAATTTTATTCTACCTATACTTTCCTCACAACCTCAGTCAGTTGTCTGCTAAGTTTCCCAGATAGCCTTCCAACAATCTGACAGAATACTTAACTGCAGTCAACTGTGGGTTCAATAATAAAGGAACGGGTGGTTGTGAAGCTTACTGCTCATAATACGAATAGCATTCTTAAAGCATTATAAAACATAGCAGTGTATCAAATTTTAATGTGAAAACAATGTGGCAGTGTGAAAGGGAACGCTGGCAGTGATGAACCTACAGAAGATCTTCACCTTTATGGAGCTCCATAAAGCTCAATAGTGAGTTTCAGCTCATTGTTTAGCAGCCTGACAGAAACCTATTTAGTTTGGTTCACTCTCACTTGTGTGTTTGGCTGTTTTCAGAGAAAAATGCTCCAGTTGCCACTGTTCACTACCCCCTCAGCATAAATGACAGACAGACACAGTCAGAGACTAGCCGGTGAACATAGTGGAGAATTTAACAACTCAGGAGTTGGTGGAGAACAAAACCAGAGCTAATAGAGAGTAAATATTGTGTGTATACTCATCAGGTGGCCAGAAACACAACTTCAAATGAATGATAATGTTGCTCTGTAACTGCTGGATGTGTATAAAAGCAGCTGTTTGCTAGCAAGTTTACTGTATCAACAACAACAAAAGATGTCATCGTTGATGTTCACAACTTGTTTCTGCTGCCCCCAAGTGGCCAGAAATAAAATCAGTTACTGCAGGTTTATATAAATATCAGTCAGAATACTCTTTACTATATATGTGAGAAAATCATATTCCAACCTCATAAGGATATTCATATTTCAGAAGCTTGTCAGCTATTTTCAAACAATCGGTTAATAATAATTTCATTTAATTATTTTCCCGGCAAATACATCAATAATTCGGTCCATATTAACTTCCGATTCTTTCTTTAGTATTTTAGTCCTACTCTTCAGAAGCAGGAAACAGACCATGCAGGCCTTGTGGATTTACTCAAGTAGCGCAAAAAAGACCTCACAGAAATTGTAGTTTCTGATCTTAAGGGGAATATTTTCTTTCGTTTCATGGCGGTTGGTGTTAAATTCAATTACTGCTGGATTTTGGGAGTTAAGTTAATTATGTTGAGGTCTGGATAACATACGTTTTGGGTTTCTTTACAGTTAAAGTGTCACGGCCTTGTGCTTCTCAGGCCCACGTGTCGTGACAGTGACTTTCGGACATTTCATATACATTTCCTACATCAGCGGTCTTCGTCGTCGTTGTCTATAAAATAAGCAACAAATAAAATTGCAACAGAAATAAAGGCCTTTTTTTCGTTAAGTGTGTTTATGCTGGATTCGCGGAGTGTGTGTGTGTGTGTTGGAAATTGAGCTTTCTCTTGAATGCAGCTGCCACAAATCCCCCTTTCTGTCGGCGTGATTTACACGCTCGCACACACCCGGGTCATAAAGCCGTTTTACGAGCCGACACCGGCCGCCATTGGCCGCTAACGGTCATGTGTGCGCGTGTAATACCTGCACCGGCAGCCCCCTCACCTCGCGCGCTCCCGGTAGCCCAGACCCGCTCCTCCGTGGACGGTTTCTCGCCACATTTTCTGTGCGTCTCTGCAGTTTTTCCTCCCCAACAATCTAGACGTGAATATATTTTTCGTTAAATGTTACGTTGTAATATTAAAACCCCGCTGTTTACAAGCACCAGACGTGAATTACCGACAGGCTGGGGAAACAACTGGAGGAAAAACCGGTGCGTACGCAGATTTCTTTCTTTCTGTTGCACGTCTTCTCTTCTGTCGGGTTTGCTAGGTCTCTTCCTCACGTCCTGTGGACAA
Organism: Nannoperca australis; assembly: GCA_036023655.1. Classification (NCBI taxonomy): domain Eukaryota; kingdom Metazoa; phylum Chordata; class Actinopteri; order Centrarchiformes; family Percichthyidae; genus Nannoperca; species Nannoperca australis. The sequence continues at coordinate 13,550 of JAVQJD010103400.1, read as the reverse complement.
ACACGTCCCTCTCTTCTGGTCTGTTACCTGCTGTGACGGTTCCGTTTGTTCTCAGGATGTTGCGGAGGAAAATGGAGTCCAGCAGACTGAAACACACCAGGTAACGCTGAGCTTTCTACAACACAAACTGATCCCCAGTCAGTGCTGCACTGACTGCTTAGAGTCATACAGGAAAGATGTTCTGCTGCAGGTGATGTTACATTCATCTTCAGGTTTTATGTTTTGAGTGAAGCCTGGGATTTTTAACAGACTGGATAATGTACATGCACATGTTTCAATGTGTTTTAGTGCAATGATTCTCTTAAAGATCATTTTCTCCAATGTGAGACAAACAAAGTAACATTAAACCTTAAATTAAACCTTGACAGAAAGCAGAAAGTCAGTCTGAATGTATACCTGTAATGACACCTGATTGTGCATCGTGCCTGCACACTGGTAAAATGTCACAGCTAACGAACAAACATCAAAATAAAATGCAGGTCGTAGCTGCACATGAACATAATTCCTTTATGAATAAATTGCACATTTGTAGATCCCAGAACCACGTCTGCTGCTGCTAAAAGACGACTGCTGTAACTCCAAATCCTCCAACCCAGTCACAGAACTGGGGAGAAGAGTTAGAAGGCAATACAAGAGTGAGCAGCACACTCCTTTTTGATTCCTTTTAAATAAAAGGCCCGATGCAGAACACTTAGTGTGTCTGTCTGTGTGCAAACTAACAGATGCTTCAGTGAAAGAAGAATATTTCAGTTTAGGGAGGTATGATGGTGATACAAGGGCTGTTTCTCAAGAGCCCTTTGCGTTCTTTTAAAATGCACTTGCATGTGTTTACTCCCCCGATGTACCGACTGTTTATCATACAGCCTGACTGTGTGTCTGTGCATCAGCTGAAAAACATTCTTCGTTCATCTTTAGGTTCTTTAAATGCAAACAAAAAAACTTCAAAAACTGGCATTTATGTGGCATGAACAGGAGCAGACGGTCAGAAAATCTCTACCTTTCTCCTCTTTGTCCGTTTATCTTCCTTCATACCGCTTTTAATAAATCTTTTGAGGCCTCGTTCCTCGTCCTTAAAATGTCCTCAGACAGATGGACAGAACAGGACAGAAGGGAACCCTTCCCTCTAGTGTTTTTCTTTTCATTGGCGTTCTTTTTTATGAGGGCAGCCCGAGTGTCACAGAGACAAAGAGACAGTACTTCCTCCCTTTTTTTTTATTTTTTATTGTACATTTCTTTTTCTTTTCTCCTCGTGAGGGCAGCAGGCGGGGTGTGAGACACAGAGAGACAAAGACAGTATTTCACTGGTGCTGCTCAGTCAAGCTCAGCTGGCACTCAGTATTTACAACCTACTGCAATGCAGCAGGGAGTGTGTGTGTGTGTGTGTGTGTCAGTCAATGTGTGTGTGAGAGAGAAACAAAGAGACCAAAGGAGATAGGGAAGACAGTGACGCAGGGAATGAGACAAACATTAAATTAAAGCCTGAGAGAGAGAGACGGGATGACAAAGACAGAAACCTAAAGCTAGAGATGCGTTTGTGTCCTGTCAGTGTTTCACAGACCACGGCCGTCCCCCTGTCCCTGCAGGACGTGCAACGATCAGGATCACACGGACATTCACAAAGAAGACAACTACCTGCAGGTTTGTCCTGATTTTTACTGAACAATCCTCACGCAGCTGGATTTAGAAGAACAAGCATAGTAAAGCAGCACTGAATGTACTGGTAATGTGGGTGGTGCTTGTTTCTGATGTTAGGAAGCTCAGTGCATGACCTGATTCTTTCATTTGTTCATTTTTCAGAACTCACACAGCGTGAGCAGTTTAAAGACAAGCAGAGGGACATTCTCATCTGACACAGGTAACAACAAGAAAGATACGAGCTAACAAAAAACAAGAGTTTATTTCAAATCGTAATCTTTCTGTCCGTTTCTCTGAGTGAACACATGTTCTGTTGGATTAAACACACAGATTATAACAAATGTAACTGCGTGAGATGAAATGAGGATTTTAGTACCATTTAGATTTTTGTGGCTTTGAAATTAACGTGGTACTTTGGTTCAACTGTTGATGGGCGTTCAGGTAATTGTAAGCCAGTTTAATGTGTAAATCAAGAGTGCAATGGTTATCACGAGCCACCAGGGGGGGCCAACAGTCAGGACATGGGTGAAACGAAAAGACTCAAAAAGCAAATCGCTCCACCAGAGCACAGCTCTTTAAATAGAACACATATTAAACACGTTTTAAGGTTTAACCTGCATCATGGACGCAGACCTGCGTCACAATACGGTGACAAATACGTGTAACAAATTCCTCCCAATGTTTTAGATATAAAAACACTAATACTGTACGCACTAATGGACATCCTGCTACATCTTCCTCATCCAATTTTAAATTCATTATCAGTAGTGAAAACGCTTCAGATGAGAGTACTGCAGTGTAGATGTTCTGCTGCAGCCTTCACTGGCCTCACGCAGGCCGTGTATCTTTCCAACACTAGATGGCGCCACAGATTAAGTAACGATATGTCCGTATGCCGATTCAGATCTGTGGTTTTACTTTACTCCGGTTCAGCCTCGGTGTAAACGACACCACCTTCCCCTCACGCTCCAGTTCATCCAACTTGTAGGTAATGAGAACTCTCTTCTCCCAGTTACCTCGAATGCACCTCGGCTTCGTGTTCTCTGACGTCCCGGGACGTTTTGGGTTTTTAATGCTGCAGCAGCCGGGACGCGCTGTGAGGCAGGACGCCGAGCTAACGCGCCATAAATCACGGCTTCACGTGGGTTGGGGTTTAAAACCGGCGGCGACACTATGTTAATTAAAGCAAAGATTCAGAAAACTATTATTTTGCACTGCGCAAAAAAATCGAATACATTGTCTGCTAAACCACGCACCAAGCTTAGCCTGCGCATTAAATAATCATTTCATTAACTGTAATGCGGTTGCTGAATATTTGGGGGATATTTTGCACCATTTCTGAAAATGACACGAATATATCAAATCTAAATATATATATATATTGAAAAAAATAATAATAATAAAAAATCAGTCACCAAAAGACAAGAAATACGTGTTTATTTTGCTGCACATAATTAAAAATGCACGTGAAATGTAGACAGCTGGCTGGATGTTCCTGATGCTCCCTTCCAAACCTTTTTTATATTAGTCATTTCCAGTAGGCCGATTTAGTTTAAAGATTATTTTATATGTAACTTTTGGTTGAACGTCTTGTTTTGACACTTAAATGTCTTCAGCAGCCGCAGACACACGCACACGCACACACGCACGCACACACAGTGTTTTCACAGAGCTAGTTTATGGTTTTATTGCTCTCCATTTACGGAAATCAAAGCAGGAAACAAACGCTCCAAACAGCATTCCAGAAACATCCGGAAAAATGCAAACTGCTTGTTTTGGAGGAAAGGGCCGCGGTGCACACCACACGGGGGGCTCCGCAGGGGGACGCCATGCACACTGCCTTTTACGCACAAGAAATATCATTTTGAAGCACGGGCGTTATTCAAGCAGCATGTGTCGCCCTTCATTATTATATCGGGATTTGACGAAAACTCCAGAAACAGAAAGAAAATTCGTTTTATTATTTAATATAAGAAGAAAAAGAGAAACACGTTTCCAAAAATAGGTAAAAAATTAAATCGAAAAGAGGAAAAAAAGGACACTCAAACATCTTTAAAGGAGTTGAAATGACCGCAAAACGCATAAATCCCAAATCCCCACAGCACAAACCCCCAGAGATTAAAGGGCTTTTTTCTTTGGCGCCATTATCGAATAAAGTGGCTCTCGGTGCAGGGCCTAATAATTTATGAACCCGCGTGGGAGCAGCGAGAAAAAACCCGTGAGCACGTGACGGTAATAAAGTGTGTTTTATTGCCGGCGGCTTGACAAGCCCCAAAATATAACCGAGAGAAAAGCCGACAGGCGGCCAGATGGGACTGGTAGCAGATATCTGTCCCAAATCAACAGAATGCTCTTTGTGTCGCGGAGAGAAACAACGGAGACGGTTCCGATAATCACTTTCGATCCGCGCCGACGGGATTTTACACAAACATCCGCGTTTTAACGCGAGATCAGAACAGAACAAGTAAGTGCGAGTCTTTGCTTTCATATTTGGCACAGATATGAAGTTATGACTGTAAGGGAGGGGAGGGTGGGCAGCTGGAGGGACGGAGGTGGGGAGGGGGTGTTAAAGCTGTGGTCCCGGGAGCCCCCAAAGGTCCTTGTTAGAGTGATCCAGAGATCCACCTGTGGTCCAACATATAATCTAATTAAATCACTCCAGAGACACACATGCTCCTGGACACTCGGACATCAAATTCAATCACTTTCAAGGCCTTCAAGGCGCGCTTCAGTGGTAAGATATGACATTGGTTCATTTTAGATATTTAATTGATGTTTTGTTTTGAATCGTGACATTTTCAAGTCAAATTATAATTTCTAAATTTGTTAAAAACTTTAAATAATTTTAGTAAAAATTCTCACTTGAGGTCAGTGATTCTTTTCCCCCCAGACGTGTTTAAAGTCTCTTTCCCCCAGTCAACAACGTGCAGGGCCCGTGGGGAAGCGTTTTTCTTTCAAGTTTAGGATCAGATGTTTAATATTGCTGTCTGTCTTCACCTCACAGCGCAGAGACGTGGTGGATATCAAATATCAGCTCCTTGTGGTTCTGTTTGGATTTCTTTTTAACCGTTTAAGTTAACACATGTCGGTGTTTTAACGGGTTTCGTGGGAAGTCCTTCACATGAAACAGCACGTGTGTTCTGAAGTGGGCACAGTTTATATTGTACCTTGTTCCATATGGTGAGGGTTTTCAGGTTTAGGATTTTGGCATCACAATTATTTTTAGAATTAGAATTTATGGACATTATAATAATAATAATAACAACAACTTTAAATAAGACAAAATTGAGATGATGTCAGAAAACATTTCCACCCGTCAGCAACGTCGTTATACTGAGAGATACAGGGTTGATTGCCGCATTCAAAATGATTTCCTATTCACACAGAAAGTGTGTGTGTGTAAAACATTTTGAATTATCACGAGTTATGGCACTTTCTTGAGATGTTATATTTTACGAGCACCCCCCCAACAGAAGCGGGGAGAGAATTATCTCCATGCCAGCAGTTTATGACAAGGAGCAACATTTGGGTTGCAGTCACAGCTGCAGCGCGCACGAGGACAAATACAGTCACATTCATCTCTTAAACAACCTTTAACCGAAGCATGTGTAGGGGAGAACACGGTCTGAGTCACGGGTAAAGATCGCAGTATGCTACTATTCTCAAATATAGATTAGATTATTTTGGCTTCATTGGATTGTGCAAAAACAAGAAATGTGCTGTTATTGTGTTGCCAATCTAATTGTATTATTATCGCAGAAAACGGCTACCTTTTGTATTTAGATGATATTCGGCCCTATGACACCCACAGCTTTTCAAGTCCACACTCACTCACTATAATATTCATATAGAGCTATTATTATTGGTGGTGGTCTAACTACAGGACTTGCGGTGCAATATTTGAATCTCTATTAATTATTCGTTTGTAACGTACAACGTTTGCAAACCTGCTAGATAAATACACATTTTGATGTTACGACGTCATGAAACACATTTGGTTTCTTTAGTATTTGCGGTGATGTGACTCAGCTCAGTTCTTTTCCATTCAGAGCCGTTACATTGTCTTGATGCCTACAGAACAACGACACTGCCGCGATACAAATTCTACAGTTGTGCAACACTGAGTCGGAGTTGTGTTGCATTGAGCCGCGCTGCCTCGGTTGCAGGCAGAATCCCGTTGGCACCGGTCAGTCCGAGATGGTGCAGGTTCCCAGGCAGGGCTGGAGGTCGCAGTTAATGTCTAAACCGGGTTAAAGCTGCTCTCAGCTCGGCTTTGACCCGACACAGGGCCGGGGGCGGAGGGGTGAGCCGGCGGTCAGCCTGTCTAAGATGAAAAAGTGAAACGACCCCCGAAAGAAAAGCCACATCTGAATGGCTTTATATCGGACCAAACTCGGGACGGCGCGGGTTTCATTTAAAAACGAGAAGAGTTTCTGCTCGTGGTCCAAATCAGACCTGAAATGGTGCATTTGAAAGAATCTGCAGTGTAGCACGAGGTAAAGCAGCTAGACTATTCAGAGCACATATTATTGGATGTCTGCAGAACACATGAAGAGTAGAGGAACATTGGTCCTGTAAGCTGCTGGTTTACAACCCAGCTGGCGGTGATCAATACTCTTCCAATAATTGAAATGGATACACGAGGGATGATTAAAGGCAGCTATAATAATGAGCAGGATTATACTCGGATATACGACTGCGTGTTAACTCGCACTTTAACCCTTTACCTTCCAACTAGCTTCTGCCTTTGCACAACAATAATGTATCTGGCGGTGAAACAATGGGCTCGCGGCTCCCGCAGGCCGCGTGAACTCTGGATGGTCCCCAGCTCGAGCCCCTGCGTGGCCCTGTCCACTCGCGAGGACTAATGAAACGGTGAAGCAGCGGTCAACGATTCTGATTGACCCTCTCTCGACCCGACGGCAGCTAGGCTACATTCTTAAAGAAGAATGCTCTTTCAAAAAGCGAAACATCACTCCGTTGTTGTTGTTGCCTCTAAAAGGAGTCCACCAAGGTTCAGAGCTGGAGCCCCATTCAGGAGGGCTAAGCTAATGATTCCTGTCTTCAAGCCCTATTCAGCAGAGTTTAGGCTGGACTCACTGTGAAAAATGAAAGTTTTAGGTCAAAGTCCTTTTTAGTCAAGGCATGGATTAATAGTGGTAAACTGAATGGATTTGTTGGACCATTAGTATTTTCTACTTTCATTAGTCAACCAAAGCATTTTAATCAGCCTTCAGCTTTAAAACTGTTGTTTACCTTTTCCACTGTTTAATATAAATCCCATCTTGCTTTGCATAACGTTTCGCTGTTCCTGGCAATTCATGCAATTTTTTTTTGCTTTAGCAACAAATGATTCAGAGCATGTTTCAGCAGCTCCTTCAAACGGCCATGGGAATTTAGTCAAGGTAAACAGAAGGAACGAATCCCTGCCAGAACACAGAAAAGTGCCCAAAGCAAGAAGGGGAAACAGAAACCCCTGGCATCTTGACCAACACTTACAGTGAACACACATGAACAACCCCTCCTATATGATGTGTGCATATGTTGCAGGTAAATGTCAGAAACATTCCTAATACTACCTCACAGTGTGAATACAGACATGAAGTGTGGGAATAGAAAGAAAAAGACAATAACGCAGCCTTCAGCAGAGCATGGGCACTGATAAATGAGTGGGAAGAAAATCAATACGTAATATAGAAATATATTTACCCTTTATTTAATGTTCCCAAGCAAAAACAGTGTGCAGTGAGACAATAATAACAACAACAATATATCGGTCAGTTGCCTTTCATTGCAGATTGCCTGAGTATAATTTAAATGTAAGCTTCCTTGGACATCGCCTCTGGTGCTTCCACCGGCCAGCTGACGACAGATGTTGAATTATAAACATCTATAAGTGCTGGAGACCGTCATAAATGTATTTCAGCCGGATCGAAATGAGAAATGTACACCTGCCTTCGGGGCAATTTTCTTTCAAGCATCGCAAGCTTCATTTTACTCCAATCGGAGGTCCAGGCCAAGTTCAGGAACTGCCATTAGCCGCCATGCCAATGCTGGTCACGTTTGCACTGCGGCTGGTAGCTTGTAAACAAGCTGGTGGCTTGTTCACCAACTTTGGCAGCGGACCAACTGTCATTATTCTGTCCTCAAACCCAAGGTGGCTGGTGAAAATGTGAAAAAGGTGCATTTATCAACAGCTGCGATCTGTAAAACAGATGTTTAAAATAACTAAATATACAAGCCATGTTCAACCAAACCAGTAAACTGTAATACAGGTTTCTGTTCTATGGAAGCAAATCACTTTCACAGACTTTACACTTCTGTGGTACTTTTTTCAATCCAGTACACGCATACTTTAAATGAAGAGTTGGACACTCACTGAAAGAGCTACAGCTGCTTAGATACCGCTGAGGTCACATATTCTAATAAGAAATGCTCCTGCAGTGCTGAGCTGGATGATGTTTCATGATGGAGAGTCTTCAAAGATCAATACAAGATTTGAAAGTATTTCTGAAACGTTGGTATAATTTAATTACTTTGAAACTAATGAGACTGTGGCTCGGACACTGGCCCACTCTGCTCATGCTGCTGTTTATCATAAACACTTTGATTTCATTTATTCTTTCATTGGCGTTTCACTTGTTTCACCGTGTGCCATTTAGTTCCCTTCCCAGTGGAAGAGCGGCCCACAGTCTGCCAGTCTTCTAGGTGCAGGTCTTGCTAGCTTACAGTAATTACACTTATGTATCAGAATTAATGAGGTGTGCCTTAATGAGCTATTGATGTCAAAAAGCTACAGCACCAGTAACGGTTTCAATAAATTACACAATGACACTGATGCATCGTGTGTTGAACAATGCAAACATCTTAAAACCGAGTGGTTGAACTGTGTTTTAACTGTAATTATTTAAAGTCATAGTAAATACAACGATAAAACAAACCCACGAGAGTGTAAATCACTGTCAAGAAGAAGAAGTCATCAGCAGCCAGCCGTGACGCGATCCTTCGCCTATACATACCCTGTAGAACCGAATGTGTGTGGAGCTGCCTCAGTCACAGATTGGGTTCTAGGGGAGTCTATGGGCGATGACTAACCATCTATCAAAATCCAAGGGAAGAGAATGAAAACGGATGACTGCTAACTCTGCTTTCGCTTCGCCAGAAGGAACATCCTTCTTCTGTCCTGCTCTCTTTCACAGTTCACACTTTTGCTAGAAGCTGTACCTCTGAGTTAAGCACCAAGCAGCTCCAGTGAGGTGACGGGGACGTCCGGCTGTCACGTCATGACGTTGCTGTTTGCATCCAAAAATTGAGTGGAACGGTTTACGCATGCTGCAGTCATACGATGTGATTACGCCTCTGGATCCAATTCCCCTGCAGCATTAAGTTCTGCTCCGTTGAGTCGTGATGAAGAAATTGAAGCAGCAATTTGGTTGCAGCACAAAGCTTAAACAGAAAAAAAGTGATCACAATAATAACATCACAATACCTTGATCTGGCCACTGGTGTGATTGTAAAGCTAATAAATAAAGATTTGACTTAAAACTACTGCCTCGATGTCATCACTTCTGCAGCCCGCTCTATTCATGAAAAGGATATTGTTATAATATGATATTTGTTCACAGTAAGACCTAGAAACACGTTGCTTTATCTTTATCTTGCCTTAATGTTGCTAAATGTCTGAAATTGAAGCGGTAAATAATATATAAGTGGCTGAAAATCCAAGTGCAACCAGTTAATGGTGTACATCAATTGCAAAAAATGGTGTAAGTGCTTTGCTCAAAGGCCTGGGAGTGGAAGAGGCACAGCGACTCATTCACCACACACATGTTGTTTCCATGCTAAAAGAAACACTGAAACAACAGGAAAACCGTTCAAACTGGTAAAAACAGGGAGATTGAGACACTTTATTTCCTATTTGCTCATTCTATTCTGAAGTGACTCAGTCCATCAGATATATTAAGCCCATGTAATGTTTAGTTCACTTGTGCTGTCAACCATGTCAAAATATTCAAAACCCATTACACCCTCGGCCACGAGCTCCTTTAATGCCCCAGCCAAGACAAAACATGTTCTGCTCTGGTCTTTATTAGTGTTATTACAGGCGATACCGGGCAGAGGTAATAGCACATCGCAGGGTTTGGCTGAGCATTAGAGCTGCAGCCGAAGAAGAGATCCGCGTGAAATCCTGCAGGATGTAACGTGGATTTCTGGTCTCTACTGCTCAGAGCAAAGATTTATTTTTACACCCTGGCGTTTGTGATTTAGCATTTTGGGTGAAAACGAGTTCTTTTAAGCGAACGACTAAATATTCCCGGTGCGTCCTCGTTATCCCCGTTTCTTCGTGTGAGGGCTTGGATTTAACACATTCTCACTCTCTCTCACTCTCTCTCTCTCTCTTTCAGATCCAGCATAATTTACTTTCATTTTTCAACCCTGTCGCGTTTTCCTCGCTCATCTAACATGCGTAAGCATCATTTTTTAAGCCAAGCAATGCATTTACCCCCCCCCCCCTTAAAAGCAGAGTTGGTGGTTGTGAACGGGACACCCCGGGCTAACCCCGGCCTAACAAAGCCAACTACTAGTCACTGTCTGGGAACCTTTTATCTCTTTCTCTTATTGGAGGCCTTTCTGACCGGCCATGTTTTGTTGTCCATCCCTTTGACTCGCGACAAGGCCAAATATGGCCCCGCAGTCCCTCAATATGGCCGAGATTAATTTTGCAGCTCCGGCCATCTGTGTGGGGGTGAAAGTCATTCAGCTAAAAGTCATAAATCTACAGTCCGAGCGTTTTCAATAGGTGCTGTGTGTGGGAGGGGGTGGGGAGGGGGCAGATGAAGAGACTAGATAGATAGATAGATAGATAGATAGATAGATAGATAGATAGTTTTATCTAGATACCTTTTATCTAAACATGTCTATATTTATCTATGTAATTAATGTTAGTGATAATTAGACTCCGCGTGTCGGAGGTCTATAAGATTCTTAACGTTATTTTTCAATGTGCACAAACATCTATTCTTAACCATTATTCGCTGCCAGAAAAACTTCATTAGTCCTATAATGAACACCCCCCCACTTTCAAATTATCCCATTACGTCGGACATAAACAACACGAAGTGCCGTCTCTCATTGGCTGGCCGCGGGGTCACGTGGCCCGCGCGGCAGTCCGTCTATTTGACAGCCGCAGGATGGCTTGATGCCAGAGGGGGAAAAGAGACAGAGAGAGGGGAGAGAAAGAAAAATTAGTATTCTCCTACCAGCCTCGCTATAAATCAATCATGGAGTCCTACGTGGTGAGCTGTAAATATGCTGAGCCGCAGTTCCCGCCTTGTGAAGAAGATTACAGTAATTTTAGTAACCAAGGGGGGTATTACAACAACCCCCAGGACAGTGGTAGTTATGGAGGGGGCTATCAGCCTATGCAGCCCCCTCCGCCTCCATACACACCACAACAAACCGGCTATCAACACTCTTTACAGGGGCACCGCCGGGAGGATGGAGAGGACCAGTCGCAGCACCAAGGTGCGCCCTTCCCCGGCTACAGAGACACAGACGCCCCCGCTAGTAAGGAGAGGTTCTCCGTGGGTGACCTGCAGTGCCAGGCCTGGATGACCTGCACAAAGCCCGCTCAGGTGCAGAGGAAAACGGCATGCCAGGGAAAAGACAAGCCGCCTATTGTCGTCTACCCGTGGATGAAGAAAGTGCACATCGCTCACGGTGAGACAGCCTGCAGATTTGTATCTTTCTATCTCTACTTCACACTCTCTTCATTTCAATTCTCCATCATTTCAGTTTGTCCTATTCCCATGTTTATGGGGTTTTTTTTTCTGCCAGCCGCACTCTCGCTCTTTTCTTTCTTTCTAGTGTTTCGTCCATTTGTGAGCCCCTTTTTTTGTTGTCGAGTTATTTATGATCTCAGCGAGAGCCAGGGAGAATTACAACCCCTATAAACTTTTATGGCCCTGCCACAGTGTGTGTGTGTGTGTGTGTGTGTGTGTGTGTGTGTGTGTGTGTGTGTGTGTGTGTGCGTGTGTGGTGTGCAACGCTGCGGCTAAATAAAAATCTGCAAGTTAAAAGTAAAAATTGTTTCTTGGGCCTCTTCCCAGTCAACCACAAATTAAGATTAACACTGCAAAATGGCCACATGATAATAGCTGCAATACTGTTTTAATAAGATTTTAAAATAGCCTTCCAGGCTAATGCATTGTATTTATCTAAATTTAACTATTGTTATTTTGATATGGGTCACAATAATAGCCTACTAATATTTGGCTAATAGCTGAAAATAAAATGTGTAGAAGAACATAAAAGAAGTGCAATTAAATGTAAAAAAAATAAATAAATAAAAAAAATTAAAGTGACGGCGCTCTAATTATCTCCCTTAATTTTTTACAGTTAATCCGAACCACGTGGGCCCGGAGCCAAAGCGGCTGCGGACGGCCTACACGCGCCAGCAGGTTCTGGAGCTCGAGAAGGAGTTCCACTTCAGCCGGTACCTCACGCGCCGCCGCCGCGTCGAGGTGGCCCACGCGCTCTGCCTGGCCGAGCGGCAGGTGAAGGTGTGGTTCCAGAACCGGCGCATGCGCTGGAAGAAGGACAACAAGCTACCGAACACCAAAGGAAGGAGCAAAAACAAGAAAGCTACGGACAACAACAACAACAACAACAGCAGCAGCAGCAGCAGCAGCAGCAATACTAACGTGAAGGCAGCGATAACTGTCTGAGAACAGGAGCAGAGTTTGGCCGTCGGCTGCCATGTTAGCACCTTCACTCCAAAACTCTGGGTGCAGTCCTGAAACAACCCCACTGTCCTTCTACAGGCCCACACAAGGCTTCACTACTCCGTTAATGTATTTGACTTATATTTTAACGTTTACTTTGAAGTCTTTTGAAATATTTCTTTGTGTAGCGGTTACATCCAACGCCAGTCTGATGTTTAATTAATTATGAATGTCTCTTACATTTAACTAAACTTCAAGGTTTTAGGTGGTCCGACATATCTGCTGAGATGAGGGAGGTGTTTCATATTTAGACTTCCGATGTTAAGGCGCAGGAGCACGGTGCCTGCTGGTTGCAGTCTGGCCAAACTCTCCCGGTGGACGAGGAGAAAACAGGGTTTTATTTCTACAGGGTAAACACAATACAGGGTTTTTATAATAGCTACCTAAAAGATGAAATAGTCTAACTTATGAATATGCACATTACCAAAATGTTGTTTCCACAAACTGGCGCTTAAAAAGGGGCAAAACAATAAACAGAAGGACGTCAAATTGCTCGGCGGCTGACTTGCAGAATGGTTGGACAAATAATGTTTTAGCTTTAATTTTGTACATAGGAGTATCCCAAAAAAGCATATTTAGTAGGATAAGTAGCCATATTAAGCAGATTTTTTTTTATCTCCAAAAAGGTGAATCAACTTTTCAATAATTTATGGGAAAAGTCACATTTGTACGCAGGGGAAATAAATGGATAAAGAAAAACAGCCAAATTGGAGGTACAGGTTTTTAATGCACGACGCTCACTGTAAAATCCAACTTATTTTCTCAGGGTTACAGGGTTTTCACGAACAGAACTTTCTGAAACGTTGTTTGATTCAGCACCATGCTTTTTGAAATATGTTCTCTCAATGATTCCAGTTTAATATGCTATTGATTTCTACTATAGCCTATCCGCTAGTACTTATTTTTATTTGTATTATTTAGAAGCATATTTTATCTGTGTAGCGAGCATCATCTGTTCTTTTGTTGTTCATCTTTGAAAAAAGGGGACAAACTCTTTGTGTAAGAATTTTATATGTTGAAATGTTTTGATAAAATACTTAGATAAAAAATAAAAGTTTCAAACAGTAAAACTGCGAATATTCTCATGTCACACACACACACACACACACACACACACACACCATCTGTATA